>PVIJ01004479.1:50251-117308 GCA_004024925.1 Scalopus aquaticus
CGGCAGCGGCGACGCGAGTTCGACGCCCGGCCGGGGAGAATCCCACATGGTGCGGCAGACCTCTCCTGCCTCGCCCGCTGCTCCCCTCAGCAGTGTACTTCTGATCTGCCTGTTCTGCTACCCGCTCTGTCTCTGGTGAACCCTCTCGCCGCCCCACAGCTCTGGCTTGTACCCCAGCTTGTATGTATAAATAAAAAAATAATTCTTTAAAAAAAAAAAAAAATTCTATCTATAAACCAAGTATGTGAGGGATGGATTATGTACTAACAGAAAAACTAAGACTACCAAATATAAAATGCAACAAAAAATGTGAAATGTGAGCATATGTTCATACCCACAGACACCTACTCATGAAGGGAATGGAAGGTACATTTTACATTTTCCCATGAAATTTGTAGAGCTGCATGTTAAGAGATGTTCATAATTAGTTTTAATAATGATGGCAGATTAACTGTATTAGATAAGTCACAAAAATGTCTCCCTCGTTTATAAAGTAAAGCGACTCTTCAGCATACACAAAATATGAATCTAAACGTGTAAAAATATACAGGACCCTCTATTATTTGTCTCAATAAGGGAACTGAGTATTTAAACTAGTCAAACATTTCATTCTTCTATAGTTTGTCAATTTCTAGGAAATAATTAAACAAAACAGAAAAACATACTTTAATACCAAAACTATGTTAAATACAATTCAATTTTGTGAAGATCCACGTGAAGATCATAGAATCTTGTAATGTTTATTATCATTGCTTATGACTATGTTAGCAATGGGAAGATGCAGAAATCATATCCTTTGAGAGGACAGTATACCCAACACAGAGTCAAAATACTAGTATACATGTCCTGTTATTTACTAAAAGGGGAACCATCCCCCCAGACCACTCTGACTTTCCCAGTTTGTGCTGTTGAACTGATATACTTTTACTGCTATTTTCTTTCAATCTCAAAACTATCCCCATTACAATAAATGACATAGTCACCCTTTTATGTCTGACTTTGCAGGTCCATTTAAGATTTCAGTACCCTGGTTTTTCCTCAGTTACAGATCTGAGGGTCAAAATGAGAAAATATACACAAAAGAGTTTTGAAAACTCTTAAGCATCACACAAGTGGAAAATATCATCAGCACTATTGGAAACTTTTTATCAACAGAGTGTCAAATAATAAGGTGTGTGATCTAAAGAAAACGCTGTATTCTTTTTATTTCATTCCTTCAACAAATACTCACTGGATTATTACTACAAATCAGGACTGTGTTTGACACTGGAGGTAGAGATGAGAAAGAAACAATGGTCTAACAGATTTTACAGAACTACCTCTGAAAATTAATTCTGCTGGAAAAGTAAAAATGAAGGGCAATTCTTTTTTCCATTTAATTAGGGAGACAACTAAAATACAGAAAAGTGAGGTTCTCAGATTATGCTGCAACTCAGTTCATTTCAGATGTAGGCTAAAACTAAATCCTAGTTCACATCCACATCTGTCCAGTTCATTATTTTGTTTGTAAAGGATTAATGAAAATTTTTATAGTTGTCTTGATCTACCTTCAACAGATCTCCAAGTTCATCCTGGCCTCTAGGCAGGATTGTCCTTAAAGGCAAAACAAAAATAAGGCTAATCCTTACAATTGTGAACAAAGTTGATCACTGATGTTTATCCTGGCTCCACAAACCAATCTTCAGGATGTTATTTTCAAGCTAGTGGCCCTATCTTCACAACCTCACAGGTTTCAAAGTCCCACAGACCTCAAAAGAGCCCAATATTCTCAGGTAAGAATGGAGGTCTTTTAAGGGAATTAAAAGGAAGACGGGAAGGCTTCCATAATCAAATGCCCAAACAAATCACGGCTGATCAGAAATTTGACAATGAATCTACAAAGGTAAGTTTTCAGGGTGAAGATAAATATTAGTGCTTTTTCTGCTATATTTTGTGACTATCAAGACAGCAGCTCTTTTTGACACTAATATATTACTACACTATAAATTCAAAGGGAAAAAGATAATCAATCACTAATATTAAATGCAACGAAATAAATGTGACTTCGGTTTCAAAAGACCAGAGTCAGAGCCTAATTAACTGTGTCTTCCACACCCTTTTAGGTTTTAAAACCATATTTTAATCAGAACTATTCTATCAGAGTCGGAAAACATCCTAACAAATCCTGAGTAAAATGCCTGCTCTAAATGCAACTGTAACAGCCATTCAGAAAGCTCCAAGTGCCCTCTTTTGGCCTCCAGAGAGAATTGCAATCCCTTCTATTGTCGAAAAAGCCCGTTGGAAAAAGAATGTGTTTACAACCAAGTCCTTTACTTATGAGCAAATCACAAGGATGACTAGACAAATGGGAGTTGCCTCGAGTCAAAGCACTTCTGCTTTCAGAAAGCCATATTAACTGAGTTTCATTGAACATCCCTCTCAACCCAGGTTAGCCAACAGGGCTCATTCTTAACCTCTCAAGTCGAACACTGGATTTTGCTAGTAACTCATCTGGAAACACATGGTTCTGTTTCATGAGCGGCCTCTCAGGAGAGGCTGTGGTCAACAGTTACCTGTCCTCTTCCCCTGTCTTCATTTATTAATTATTTCATTGTTTCCTACACTACAGCTGGCTATTTACAACACAGCTTACCAATTCCTTGAGAGCATAGGCTATATATTGTTACCTATATGACCCCAAAACCTAACAACACAGTGCCTGGCTTGCTGTTGGAGCTCTGTAATAACTGAAAAAATCATGGCTATGAAAGAACTCATTTGGAAATAATCTTCAGTCATACTGTTGGACTGGAATTCCTTTCTTTGTACTATTTCTTTCTAATTCCTGGTGAACCTTTCAGTAGCTTTCCTTTGAGGACCTTTGGAATGTGGCCACAGCAATAAAGGCCCTGTAGTGTTAGATGATGTAAATTTTTCTAAGGCAAGAAGAGAAATTCATAGTTTCATGGTCCCTTTATTAGTTGTCTGCTTCTTTAAAACTCTACAGAAAATGTAGTTTGAGGTTGGTTGCAACCCTCAGACATCTACCATGACAAAGAACTATACAGCTGGCTATACAGCAGATCCAAAATAACACCATTTCATTCAACATCATTTTGTTATAACCATTACAAGTGAAACATCATCCCAGCCAATGTTAAACAAAATGATGTTATTCAAGGACCTGGTTTTGTTATGCACCATTTCACTTAAAGTCTTGGTTTCCAAGAACCTATCAATGATATTAAGTGAGGACTATTGTACTCAGGTAATAAATTCAAAACCTGCTAGGTCAATATGAAATCTTATAATACATTATCACTGGAAATGCACCTTTATTTGAGAGATATCCTTGAACAATCTTAAGATATCTTGAGTGATATCCTGAATTAAGTATTTTCTCAGGCAATGTATATCAACTTCACCATTCTGATTAGGGCTACTGCTGAGTATCAGTAGACAAGCAAGCAAGCAAGCAGTAGACACTTGCTTGATAAATTACAGTGAATTTTTTAATGTGACATGTACCTCAAATATTGTATCACACCTTTACTGAATGTCACTTTCTGAAATTCCAAAGGACAAAATTGCCTTTATAGTCTACGTACAGCCTAAAATCACACAGTGTAATAGAGGCTATATGAGCAAATTAAGTTTTAGCAGCAGTTATTGCAACAGAAATTTGAATATGTACTAGGTATACTTTGATCAGATAGGACAAATCTTTGTCATGAATAAGCATTTACAAAGTACCTGCCAGATCAAGTAGGCAGCTACTTGACTGGAAAAGAAATAGGTAGTGTCAAGGACCATGGTCCCCAATAGGGAGACCCAGCCCACTTGACTGACTACTTAACTAGTCAACATTTACAAAAGTAATTGAAACATAAGCCCAACTAGAGAAATCCAATATAACCAGAATAAAATCTATGACCTCAAGATAGTAATAGATGGCATGTTCAAGTCTATTCAGCATCGGCATAGAAAAATACGTGGAAAAAATGAATTTTTGAATGATATTTGTTGGAAGGGATATGTAGAAGGCATAAATCATCTCTATCTTTCCCTAATCCAAGAAAGTTTTATAAGGTAAATAAAAATAGTAACACTGCTTTCAATTGAGAGTTGTTAGAAAACATCAAAAGTAAAGGGTCAGTGGATAAAAAGATAGATATGGTAGCATATATAACAAGTATCTTTGCCAAAAGTAAGCAATCTGTTTGAGAATTTTAAAGTAAATTTTAAAACACAAAAAATTTTATTTTTTAATAACAACATTTGAGGAACAGATGACTAAGTATGTAATTTCATACAATAATATAATCTAAAGGAACAAAAGTAATTGGTAGAAATTTTATAAATTTGCTCTTTTAAAACCCCAACAGATAAGAGCCAGAGAGATTTATAAAGAGAGAAGATTAGTCTTAAGGCAACAGGAAACTTCCATTTGTAAATCTTACGTCTAAAGAAAATCATTAATAAAAACAACTTCACTGCACAGTAGATAAGACACTTACATCTATTATCTGTAAATATATAGTTGTATGTCAAAATGTATATGTGGTATATACATATATTCATATTTGAAACCTCAATTATTTGGGAAAATGTTCAAATTGAGACAAATCAGTAATTCTCTTTTGTAGAAACTATTTGTTAGCATTTCCCCTAAACACGCACTCAGCAAAAAAAAAAAAAAAAAAAAAAACATGGCATTAAAACAATATATTTATTAACATTTCCAAAATTGTTCCAGGTTTATACATTCTCTCTCTGAGTGAAGCATTCAGTGATCATGATGTGCAACCACTTAGTTAAGCAGAAAATGAGGTTCTATGAAAACAATGCTCAATCCATTGCTATGGCTACATTGGCAATTAAGAGTATTCACTGCTGCTAGATCACCCACTATTTCATGAAAATAGGATAGGCAAAAGAAGCAGTCTGACCTTATGGTGATGGATCTTTCTTTCCTTCTTCTACCCTTCTCTTCCCTTCCTCCCCTTCTCTCCTCCCTTCTACCATACCTTTCCTTTCCCCGCCACCCCCACCCTCTCTCTTTCTGGATTTAATTCAAATCCAAAATCATCTGGGTTTGAATTAAATTAGATGATCAAATCCAGGATCATCTAATGCCCAGGGTTCGTAACTTTTTTTCTGCCATGGACTCCTCTGACAATCTGGTAAGATAGGTGCATCCTTTCTGAGGAAAATATGTTTACATATATAATAAAATGCAGAGAATAACAAGCTGGTAATATTTAAATCATAAAAACATTTAAATTAGAAATTATAAATATTAGTTTACTTAACTTGTTAAACATTAGTACCTAGTGGTAGACTTAATAACATAATTTTAAAGTAATGATGAGCATAGGTGACATTTTGAAATTTCTCTAACAACTATAAAATGCTATAAAAATATCACTGCTATAAAAAATATATTGGTGACAAATGCCCAGGCATTGAGGAAAATGTAGTTTACTGCCTGCCTACATTCATAATTGAAGTAAGTGCTAACTTTCAGAGAGAAATTAATGAAAAAAAGATGTAATTTTTCTACCCACATGCTCATGGAGTTCCACATCTTAAAAATCCCCCTGAAATAGGTTTACAGTAAATACACACAGGTGTTTAATGATCTTAATTTGGATAATCCAATAGTAATGGATATTCCTTGTTTAGAAATAAAGTGTCTCTATTCCTTCCTGCTCTGTAGATAGAACTTACACAATCTTTACAGTGTTGAACTTAACACAGAAAAAGCAGTGTTTAATGTTAAAATTTTTAAATTATTAGTATATTATCAAGGGCAATTAGTAAAGCGCTGACTTGTTTCCAGAGTTCATGACATAGGGGGAAAATATTAGAGAATTCAATGACAGAGGTAAAAAGGAAAGGAGATCAAATATATCTGGCAAGAAGGAAAAAGAAAAAGATCGAATGGTTTCACTTACAGGAGGAATATAAGGGAACCAAATAAGGGATCAGGAGGAAAAAATAACAACCAAAAAAAAACCTAGCAGGCAACCATAAATAAGAGACATTCTGCAAGGGAGGGAGAGGAAAAGAGATCAAATCGGGGGACAGAAGAACACAGGGACTATGGTGATGGTTCACAGGTGAATTGGTGGTGGAAATTTTACGGGGAATACACAATAATGTAAAATATATAAATAAAAAATATTTTAAAAATAAAAATATATATTAAATATATATATATATATATGGGTATCTTAAGACTGAAGATAATGATTATGAAGTAGTCTGAAGATTTTATATATAAAGTATACACTAATCATTGTTTCCAAATACTGTTCTATGGTTGTGGATGTGGGATTTACCAGCATGCACTACAGAGCTACATACAAATAATCAATAGGATATGAAAAAGTTGGAGTGAAATAAAAGAACAGAGGGAGAGCACTGTTCAAGAAGTCTGGCTTGAGAAGAGAATGGAGGGAATCAAATATGATCAGGATAGTAATGGCATGGAGTGGAGTGAAGGGTGAGAAGGAAAGAGATTTGAAAGTTGAAAACAATATTGAGATTTTCCATTTCCTAGACATCAATTTCCACTCTCCTCAGGTTTGATTTCTCTGTGGCAATTAGTACCATGACTAGAATCTAATAGGTACTTAACAAATATTTAGATATCTCACTAACATAAATCAAATACAATGATTTTGCAGCATTCACACATCAATGCTGCTTCTGACCAGTAGAAAGGCTCAAAATGAAGACATAATGGTCTACTCCTTAGCTATGTGCTCCAGGCATGATCTTATCATCCATGTACACCTTTGCTGGGTTTTAATGATGACAAAATTATAGTTCAGAAAAATTTTGCTTAATATCCAAGACCACAGAGCCTAAAAAGTAACATAGATTTCCTAACACTCAGTCTTTTGGCTTCACAAAAAAAATACATTAAGAAGCAAAGACAGGGCCCCCCTGGTGGCGCAGCGGTTAAGTGCTGCGCTATGGAGCTGTCAGCAGCAGCGACACGAGTTCGATTCCCAGCCAGGGAGATTCCCACATGGCTTCGCAGACCTCTCCTGCCTCACCCGCTGCTCCCCTCAGCAGTGTATTTCCGTCATCTGCCTGTTCTGCTCCCCGCTGTCTCTGGTGAACCCTCTCGCCGCCCCCACCTCTGGCCTGTGCCCCAGCTTGTATGTATAAATAAATAAATCTTAAAAAAATAAAAAAGAAGCAAAGACAACAGCAGTTCTGGATTGAAAGGCCATTATTCTCACCACATTAAATTTAGCTCTTAGGGTCTGAGCTGTACTTATTTAGTAACTATAAATTAAAAAGAAAAAGAAGTCGGCAAATGTCAGGAAAAACTGGGAGAGTCCTAACCCTAAGGGTAAAATACATTAGCATATAAACTATAAAAAAAAAAAAAGCTGAGGAAGGCAGAAGGAGCAGTGTGGGGGAAGGAACTGAGAGACCAGTATATATGAGGAGAGACTGATATATTTCTTCCTGAAGTCTCCCATCATCACTTTAGTTCTTCTAGTTCTTCAAATTAAAAGGCTGGTATCATCCCTAACTCTCTTTTTTCTCCTTTTTCCCAATTACTCACCTAGTGTAGTGGTCCATAAGCAAAATCACATTGGTTTTACCTTCAAGATATATCCTGAATCTGACCATGTCTCACCACCTCTACTGTCATTTCATATCTAGATCACTGCAATATCCACCTAAACTCCACACAGCAGTCCTATTAAATATTGAGATTATATCACTTCTCTGCCCCAAACCCTCTAATAATTAATTACCCATTGGCCTCAATCTAACACTCAGTGTCCTTACTGTGGCCTACAAAGCCTACAGGATCACCCCCTCACTCACCATTCTCTCTCTAGCATCATCTCCTACAAGCAGAAATGTTGACTTCAATTCCACTGTGAAGAAAGGGGGTTTCCGCATACCACACACTGCTGGATATCCTGTAATTCAACTAAATTCTGGTATTATTTGCCTGGCGGTAGCATCAGATTCCATCAGTCATACAAGACTGCTGCTCACCAACAACCCCACTGTGCTTCTGACTGACTGGCTATAGATCCAAGGTTGCATCAAACGCCTCCTCAGAGTCAATTAATTTGCTAGAACAGCTCACAGAGAAACATTTTAGTTACTAGATTACCCATTCATTATAAAAGGATATAATTCAAGAACAATTAGATGGAAGAGATGCATATGGAAACATTTGGGGAAGGGCACAGAGCATCCATGCCCTCTATAAGCATGCCACTCTCCCCAAAATTCCCACGTTTTCAACAACTGGGAAACTGTTCAAATTCTGTACTTTGGGGGTATTACAGAGGCCTCATTACAAAGGCACAATTGATTAAATCATAGTCTCTGGCACCTGAGTCAACCTCCAACCCCTTTCCTCTCTCCAGAGATATGGGTGGTGGTATTGAGTTCCGGGTCTTCCACCACATAGTTCATTCTCCTGGCAACCAGCCCCCACAGTGAGGTCCTGCAAAAGTCATCTCACTAACCTAACAAGACACACCTTAATCTGCTCATCGCTTTGGAAACTTCAAGGGTTTTGTGCACTGTGTCAGAAATGGGGACAGTACCAAATATTTATTTATTATAAATCACGATATCATACCTTCTATCACACTGACTCAGTCAATTCCAGTCACACTGGTCTCCTCCCGAGACTCTTTAATACAAGCCCACTTGTTTACCCTGTGAACTTGCCTACCTGGACAAGGACAATCTGGTTGGTTCCAAAGTCTACTTGAAAAGGGAATTCTCAGTGAATCCTTCCTCAGCCACCTATGTAAATTAAATGTCCCCGTCCCTCAGGATTCATTTACCCTGCCTGTGCTTTATTTATACTTCTTAGGTCTTAGCACTAAATATTTTACTTATCATATTTACAGCTTGTGACCTAAATAAATACTAGCTCAATAAGGAATTTTTGCTTTTTTCATTTTGCTCAATGATATATCCTTACTTAGTACGTGAAATGCTCTGATATTTAATGAGTGTTAAATAAATATTTGTTGAATAAACTAGTGAATAAATGCATAAATCACACTCTGCTCTAAAAAGGCTTGCACCTAACTAAAGGAAACCTTATCCATACTTTAAAATCACTTAAAACTAAACAATTTCTCTAAAGGATAATTAATACCTTTTTTCTTCCAGAGACAAATTAGACAATTTCCTACTGACTAAAGAGTTCCCTATTTTATTACCAAAATTCATTAAGCATACCAAACTATCATATTACATATAAAAGGAGATGTATGTGCACAAGAAAGAATGATGTGTTTTGGAGAGAAACTAATGTACTTCAGACCCCAACATTGAAAGAAAGCATTCATTATGGGCACTAAATTATTTGGTTACTGAGAAAACAGAATAAAGATTTTTCCAAAACTAAAATATGAACTCAAGAAATCCCCAGAAAGAAGTTACTATCTGGAACACAGAAGTTGTCTTCACTGTCTCATTCTAAAAATTTGTTCTAAAATTTTTCAAAATATTTTTTTCAGAAATTCTCCATAAATTTCAGGCATCTTTATGACCCAAACTTAAAGAAAGTGTATTAATCACATAAGGCACCTAGAACCTAGAAAATAATATATATGATATTATTAACTAAAGTTGAATAGAACCCTATAGTTTACAGAGCACATCAATGTGTATTATTTTTGAAGCACATGAAGTATACTTCTGTATTTTACCTTCTCCCAATCTTCTCTGCCCACTTTATTTTATTTTCCCCTGATTATGAAGTTTACCTATTTTATGTATTTTTATTTAAATCATGTATAAAACCAGGCAAAAAGAGCTTGTTAGCTAACTAAATGTAGTGGATGTGCAAAACTTTCACTATCCATATTTTATCAGTATGGAAACTGGAGCTCAGAGAGTTTAAGTATGTCCCACGGCCATATACCTCACTAAATGATGGGGCTGAGAGGCAAACTGAGATGAACTGACTTACATACATTCTTTGTACCAAACCACACTGCTTTTTGGTGATCGGCCATCCAAGTTAGTATAATGCCTTGTTCAAAATGCTAATCTATCAATACTCCAGCTGCAGTATAAACCCTTTAAGCTTTCATTATAAACCTGGGGTGGCCAGATTAGCCTCTGCCCTTAGCCCTATCAAATGCACTATGCCTGGCACAGTGGTGTTCATCTTGACATGGTTATACACATGCACACACACTCACAGAATGTCTCTATCTCTGTACCTGACGCATTCCCATTTTCCAGTCCTCACCCAAGGTTCTGTAACATGCATACCAGACTGCTGTCCAAAAGAATTTGCTGGACATGAATTTAGGAATTTGAGGCTGCCTATCTTATCCTAGTGAAGAACTTGGCATATAGTGAATGCTCAGTAAAAATGGATAAATTGCTTAAAATGACTGACATGTAAAATGAGGGACCCATGATTTGCAACACAGATATTGATATCATAGCAAGAATATTTGGTATTCTGGTCATAATAACATTCTTAGCAAGATTCGATCTACAATGACATCATGAAATTCACTTTAAAATCCAGATGCATCGTGGGGTTTCCCATTACACAGGCCAAGGGAGGAAAGCTACAGGACACAGCCTAGAGGCTGACTCTAGTCTGGAGAGAATTCAAATATATGAGGCTTGTAGTAACTGCTGTCTTTTATAGGCAAGGAAAAGAGAGGGTGATGGTGGGAGCAGCCTGCACTTACAGAATTCAAGGGACAAAAGAACAAAATGTTCCCTTTGAGATACAATGAATGACAAGGAAGGTGGCAGAATTTCAAAGGACTATGCCCAAGTGGTCACCCTTCAAGGTTAGCGGTCCCTTTCAAAAGAACTGTTCCAGGACTCTCTCCAAGCTTCTCTTAGTACGTTAGCTTGGAACACCATAATTCCAGTGTTCATATAGCATTCTCCCTATGTGATTGTCTGCATCCAGACTTTTATTATTATAAGAGCATCTTTCTCCAGGATGAACTTAACTAAAGACATCTGCAACAACTTAGTCCCAAATAAGGTCATATTCTGAAGTAGTAAGGAAGAGGACTTAAACATATGAAGATATTGGGTGCATAATTAAACCTATAACATCTATTATATGCCAGTACTTCCAGCTAGGTTCTGGCAGACGAGCAGTAAATAAACTATACCTAAGCTATTTGTATTCTAGTTGGGAAAGTCACAAAATAAACACTCAAATAAACAAGAAAATTTCAAATATACAAAAGAACTCTGAAGAAAATAAATTAATGGATTAGAGCAATGGCCCTCAAATGTTTTGTTGTCAGGACCCTCTCTTGCTTTTGAACCCCAAACACTTCTGTGTAATATAATACAGATATTGATTTATAGTGATAGGCACCTGTAAACTATATAATGTTACAAACCAATGTTATTTCAATAAAGAAAAAATGTTAAGCTCCTATGCATGTGGGTTATGTGGCTGTCAATATTTACCGTTTTAGAAATGTATTCTATTTTATTCACTATTCCAAGTTCAAAAATTGGTAACATGTTTAATGTTTCATTTAGAAATGCCATGACCAATATAAAAAAAAACTAAATCAATGTTTAGAAAAATGTAAGATTTTAGTGTCAACATTTATAACTCCAAAAGCATTTTACACCACCATGGAATGTTGGTTCAAGTAATCAACTAAATATCAAGCCTTGCTGTACCACACCTTGCCAAAAATCTAAGCAATGTTTATTTATAAATAAATTATTGCCACTTACCTTTAAATCTATATTTCTTAATGTAGTTATGCTTTAGAATCACATAAGGAGCTTAAAATTTCTTGATGACTAAACACCATTCTAACCCCATTGTCAAAATATTTGGACATGGGTTCTACTGGGTTCAGTGAGATAATTTTGGAAGAACCAAAACCAAACAGACACAAATGCTATAGGTGACTAACCCAGGGTTGAGAACCACTGCTTTATTCTAGATAAACATGAGTTCCAACAGGCATGAATTAAACTAATAAGATCAACCTCTCTCTCAATATTCTTATAGCTTGACCTTCCTCTCCTCCATGGAAATATTTAGAGTCAACATGAATATGAACTAAAATAAGTACATTATATTAATTCCACCTGTATAGAGATGGTTGAGTGATTTCAATGCCGAAAGAAAAAGTTCAGCTCTTGCTACCTTGGAAAATGCCCAAGAATCTGTCCTGCAAAAAGGTTGAAATGTCAAATGACGTTGCTTCCTACAAAACTGAAATAGAGCATGACCTCAAATGTTAATATATGCAGATCTTTCCCCTGCCCTTAGAAGGTCAAATATTCACAACAGTCATAAAATCTACACTGCCCTGTTCTCCCAGGATTTGAGGTTGCAGTAACAAATCATAAAATTAAAGAAAAAGAAATTCCCTCTTGAAGGAAAAGATATAGTCTCAGAAAAGTAAGACTTTGTGAAGATAAACTAAACAGAGAAATCTGTCCTCAAAACCACATTAATATCTAATAGTTGTGTCATACTTTACATTTATAGCACTTTTTTTCTGCATCTGTCAATTGATTCAATCCTCAGAGCAGTTCTATTTGTTGACTATTACTCATATTTCTAGTTCCCATTTTCTATAAAAGGAAATAAGAGATTATAATCTGTGTTAATGTTACAGGGGAGACCTGAAACCAGGTCTTATTCCAGAAATCTTTAAGCTTTTTCAACCTCCTATGTGAGAATTTGTCAATATTTTCTAGACAGGTTTTTCTGTTAGGTATTACTTATAATAAAAACTTCCTTCCAGACAAAAATAAATGCAAAATCTGTTTTAAACTTTATCAATTTATTATACCACTCATAAGTAAAAAACGATATATGCATTCACTAAAATAATGCTTTGCAACAAAGATCATTGAGCATTTTTTCTTTACTGTCTATAACAACAGTTTGGGGAGATTTTTCATATGTTAGAATTTCTTAAGAACTATTTTTCTCAATATTGTCTCTATAGTAAGTCAAATCAATGGTAATAACTGAAAAAATCTAACCAAACAGACATGAATACAATCATTCCTAGGAGACAATTATGAGTCAAATGAAGAGACATACAGTAAAATTAAAGAAAGAGCTCTCTATAATTTCACCTAAAAATTTGGTCTGACAAAAAATGTACAATGGTAACCCACATAAAAGGCAGTACTTTGAGTAATAGTGATGAATGTAAAACCCAATTAATGCCCCATTTTAAATAACATCTGTGGCTCTTTGTAATCAACAATAATAAAATGATTATCTTTAGTTGTGTTTGGTATAGAGGTTAAGAGGGAAATAGCCCTCAGTAAGAAGATGGCAGGAATACCATGTTCTTTTATGTCAATCCCCAAAATAGCAGTCCATTTTTACAGAATCAAACAATCAAAGGAAACCTGGACAGAATACGGGACCAGGACAACAGGATAGCAGATGCTTTGGAGAGAAGGCAGCCTATAATGCTGGTCCCAGGATTTTTGATAGCAGAAGTGTTTATCTTATTGAAAGGAGAGTCTAATTGAATAAAAGAGTTTTTAAAATAGTGGGCCATTAATTAGGCGGCATGGGGTAAAGCACAGACTCAGTAATGCATAAGGCTTCTGGGAGCCACAGGCTTCACTCATCGATTCTGTCAGGAAGCCAGAGGAAAGAAAGAGCAGAATGTTTTGCCTCTTCTGGAAACCTACCTGATACATTTGGAAGTGGCTTCCCATGCACTGCCTCTGTTCAAATCATCCCATAATTACTCTGGCACTGTAAGCTGCGAACTTGGCGGGCTCTGAGAGATATCAGATGTTTTTCTCATGCTTGCTGAACCTCTCTTAGACAAATTTTGCATTGTTTTTTGTGTCAGTTTTATCATGGAACATCGTGTTGCCATCTGGGAAGAAAAACAACATGGTAGAGGAGCAGCTGGTGAATGGCAATGGCCAAATAAACATTGGCAGGCACTCGCCATTAGGTGAGATAAGAGGGATGGGTGGCCGCCAACATCCCCAATCCCTCACCACTGGAACATCTTTCACTGTCTCCCTTCTCTCTTATCTTCATTCAAAATCATGGCACTTTTTATTTTGAGGATCAAGCTCTCCAAATGTCAAATATTGAGCTTTCCCTCTCTGTCCTAGAGATACATGAGAGATCTATAAAATGCCCCACCAAATGAGTTTCTCTCCCTAGGCAGGACAATGGACTTCTTGAAGCAAGGGGAAAGCTCTGACACTGTAAAAGAAATGTTCCCCTAAAGAACAAGAGGATCCCACCAAGCTTTCAACCAATTTGGTGACCCTTACTTTGATGACACTCCACATCAGTATTTGTGATTTTCAAACCCTTAAATCTTTTAAAGATCATATGAACAGTACAGGAATATAAATGGTACTAACATTTCTTTGAGAGAAGAGCAACAAAGGGAAGTAAGTTACACACAATTAACAAAGTTTTTCCTTGTTTCTAAGATAAAACTTTCCCACTGTATCATTTCTAGAAATGCAATATATAGAACAAATGTCATAAAATACATCTGACAATCTCCAGGCATCAAAAAAATTGTATAGTGCCAAAAGTCATTATTACCTGCAAATGGGCAACCTCAATTGTGTTTTTATTGCTGAAGCCAACATGGTTGAATTTTTAACTTAAATTTGGATTCCAAGTTTTAGTTTAAAGTATCTTTAAAAGATTACATTATAAAGTAGTGTTAATTTTGTTTAGTTGTTTAGGCTTCAGGAGTTTTTTTCATACAGGCAATCAGAGGCAACAGAAATTGCAGAATTATTTAAAATAACTCAAAAAATTTTAAGTTAGTGGAAATGGAACAATGAGCATAAGTGTTGTGGAGACTGATCCTCAAACTAGAACATCTGACAAAACTTTCTGACTTTCAATATGTAATACAATTAAGATAAAATCATATATATATATATATATATATTCAATATCATATAATATGTTCACATTATGCTTTATATAACATTTTAAATATGTATTACATCCTCAATATGTAGTTCAATTAAGAGGGAAACTATATGTAATATAGTATGTGAAAAGTTGTATATGTAACATAATAAATATACATAAATACATATATGAATTTAATCTAAAGGATATGGGAAAGCAAACAAAAGCCTAGTACTTTTCACAAGACTATACAATCCTAAAACAAATAAGGTTACAAGCAAGAAGAGCAGTATGCTACCACGCCATTTATAAGTCTCACAGCTGAGAAGACTCATGTATGAATCATACATAAAACCAATGTCAATTAACATATATTATAGTTCCTCCCACCACAAAAAAACTCATCATCGTCACCATCATCATCATCCATGTGATATTAGGAGAATTATTGGGAATCATATAATACATCCCTCTATGTTAAAAAGTACAGTTCCAAGATCCCACACCTTACTTACGAGTTGAACTCGAACTGGAAATTTTGAGCTTATGTAGAAGCACTTCAGAAAGAAGTGAAGGAAGTAATGAAATGCATTTGACCTACCAACACCAAATTAGGATGAGTCAGTAACTCACCTTAAACATTAGCTCAAGTTCTCTGGAAAACCCCTACTACTAAATCCTCACTTATATGTAAATGATTAAACCTGATCAAGATTGCTGGGAAACTCTTAAGAAAAATAAAAACATTAAGGAAACTTCCTAAAAGTCTGCTTAGATTCATTTCAATATTATCTATAAAAATAATCACACTGTTTTAATAAATAATATAATTTATGTTAATCACATTCTTGTGTCAATACGTTATTCATTCTTTTGAAATCTGTCAGGTAAGTAAATGCACGACAAGTACTACTCTGAGTTCTAGTAAGATTGAATTAGTCTCAGTTTCTGAACTGGTAAGTCAGAAATTTTGAGACTGTGATTAATCCATAATTCTTAATCTTAAGAAATTAATAAAATTTTTTGCCTACAGATCACTCACGGTGATCGTTTACAAGAAATTTTGTCCCAAAGCAGCAGAGAAATATTTTCTAAAGCAAACCCATTATTGACAAAAAGAAGCTGAAAGTGCTTCCACTTCCCCTCTTGAACATCTACTAAGTACTTAACACTAGATAGACTCCAAAAGATACCAAGAAAGGTCTTTCGTGGCTCCATTTTAATGATGAAGGGTTGAAGTCTTGGAAATGATAAGTAACTTGCCCCAAGACCAAGGTGTTTAAAAAACGCAGAGACACAGTCTCTAAGGCCTATGCCCTTAACCATTATCATTGAATAATTAAGTATAAAACTAGTAGCATATAACTGTTACTGTGACTTTGATTCAGTTAAAGTAAAGTTCAGGTGGACTTCTTGGAAGAATTGGAAAACCGGAAGGCCCAGGAAGGATAAGTAAGTCTGTTAAACGATTTTGTCAAAGCTGGCAAATAAAAGAAAAAAAGAAAAGGGCAAAAACCCCTAGGCAACAAGGAAGGGAAACATAGAAAGGAACAGCTTGAATTTTTTGACAAACCTGAAGGAGAAGAAATTGGAATTGGAATTACATGCTGACCAAAGCGGTGCATATCACCTTGCTGTGCCTTCTGAAGGAGGATATTAGTCTCACTTCTCAGTGGCCCCTGACAACAGAACTCAAAAAGGTGACAGAGATAATATGATCTCTGCATGATAAGTTAGAGTATATAATCATGAGGATATTTTTCACTCCAAAAGACAGGAATCTACAAGTTAACAAGATCAATGAAAAAGAAGCACACCCCTAAGCCATGGAGAAGTACCGAGAATTATCTCTGTGTTGTTGAGAGTGAGATGGTTTGACACTGCTACAAATTCACTGTCTCACCCAAAAGAAAGTTCTGTGCAGCACTGCACAGAAATAAAGTGAAATCTAATCAAGTTCCCCAAACTCCAAGAATGCCACATGGGTATGTGATTTAAAGCTCGGGCTTTGAAGAGTCCAAATGCAAGGTATCTAGAATAGAAAATTCTTGTCAATCAGTATTAGCAAAAGGGGCACACTGAATTTACAAAACTAAGCAAAGTATCCTATCATGAGCAGAAATCAAAACAACTTATTCTAACCTATAATGAACCACTTGAGGCAAAGTAAATGTCCTCAGAATGGAGCCTAAACTTTTGGGAAGCAAGTTCACAGAACTGATTACTGGACCTGACGAAGAACTCCTTAAAGAATGGGATAATGTTTTATTTATATTAGTATTCCAGTATCTAAGCACAAAGCCCAGCACATATTAAGAGTTTAAAAAACACTTGATGGCTAGACAAAGGCATGTCGTCACTTCCATAGCAAAGACAGAATAAACCTTATGGGGATAAAACGGCCATCACCTGCTGGATGTTATCTGAGGGCAGGGGGCCTCTTCCAATGAACTTCGCTGGCAGGTTCAAATTTAACAATTGGGGAGTCATTTCTCAGCTTCAGGCATCACCCTCTTTCCCTGGCAAATGGCCCTGGAAGCAACAAGTTTATGAAATACTAATATATCTAACTGAAGCCACTCTCTGAAGCATGAGTGGCATCAGTTACCTGATTTGGAGATGTCAAATGCATGTGAGGAAAAAAGAATGAAAGGATATGCTAAAAAGAAGAAAAAAAATCCTCTTTCGTGACACTCCGGTACCCCATATTTAAAGCAGAACAATATTTGGATTCTCTGGCCCTTTGTCTCTCCTTTTCTGTCCCCTTCTTTCAACTGCTCCTTAACCTCAGGTCTGGAGAACTTTTGTGTGTGTGTGTGTGTGTGTGTCTTTCACATTACTGTATATTCCCCGTAGGTTTCCCACCACCAATTCACCCGTGAACCATCACCACAGTCCCCTGTGCTCCCCTCTCCCCCGTTCTGAGCCCCAATCTTCCCCCCTCTCTCTCGCTGGTTGACACTCTTGTATTTGGTTCCCCTATATTCCTGTTGTAAGTGAGACCATACAGCTGGGACTACATCAAAGGTTCTGTACAGCAAAAGACACAATAATCAAAACAGACACCCTACTAATTGGGAGAAAATCTTTGCACACAACACAACTGATAAAGGACTGATAACTAAATCTACAAGAAGCTCACACAACTCAACAGAAACAAAGTCAACAATCCAGTCAAAAAATGGGCAGAAGAGCTAAAAAGACACTTCTCCAAGGAAGAAAAGCAAATGGCCAACAGCCACACGAAAAAATCTTCAACATCACTTATGATCAGAGAAATGCAAATCTGGAGAACTTTTTAAGCTTTAAAATTAGATAAGAAATGACAGGAAAATGTTAAAACACCGTGATCAAAATTTAAATTATAAAAGACATCTATTTTTTGTTGGTAGCAGTACCTTAATTTTCCTTTTATCAGAGAGTGCTCCCTCCTGGTTCACGTGGTCTTTCTCCATCTCTCCACTCATGGGTGAACGAGGCAAAGCATAAATGTGGCCAATCCCACATTCGAGTCCCTGACAAGAGTGACCTTCGGGAAAGGGCATAAGAGCAAGTGCACCCTGTGAGACTCAGCGCGAGAATAAGGAGCCTTCGCCGGGGTCGCCGAGCGGGCTGCAGCTCCGCGGGGTCACTTGGTCCCGGGAGAAAATGTCGGCCTGACCCTGGTCAACCTGGACCAAACCCGCGCTGAGGGATGGCCAGATTCCGAGTCTGAGTTCAATTTAGGTCCCGGGACTCAGCTGTACCTACTGGCAGTTCTTTGGCGCCTTCAGTGAGTTCAAGAAATGCCCATTTTGTTACGCTGGTGTGAAGCTGCTGTCACCTAGTGCGATGAGGTCCAAGAATGGTCTACTTGCGAACGGGTGGCAATTTTCTGAATATACAAATTACTCTTATAAGCTGAAACTATTTTTACCTCCCAGAAAAAAATGAGTAATTTCATAAGAGAATGAAATGACTAATACATATGAAAGTTTTAAACTACACCACAACACCATTAGAATGGCAGCCACCTCAGGCGCCGGAGTCTCGGCCAGCGCGGGGCTGAGGCACGCTCATCTGCACATGCGCAGTTGTCGCTAGATGGACCCGGAAACCGCCCGAGTGGAGGATTGTCATTTCTGGTCTCAGAAGGAATGGTTAAGAGCCTGGTTTACACATCATCTGGTTCCTGCGCTACCAGCTTTGGCATGACGGGAGCTGGCAGGGGAAAGTTTGTGAGGAGGGGGCTTTTGAACCAATGCCCTGGAGAGCTTGTAAGTTGCATAATTAAAGCAAATTTTAGATACCATTTTTCAACTATAATGTATACAAAAATGTGATAATTATCCAAAATGAAGGCAAAGATGACAAGCACTCTCAATCACTGCTTGTAGGAGTGTAAGTCTATATAGGTATTTTTGTAGAACTACCTGAAATACATGTATGTATGGATGGATATCACTGAAGGACTCCAATATTTTCTTAGAATAATTTCACATTTAGGAATCTAAGAAATAATCAGCAGTAGAGATAAAACATTATGTGTAACAAACTTCAAAAGTCATGTCATTAAAAATAGCATTTACAGAGTTCTTTTTTAAACATAGTAAAATATTTTCATTATTTTATTAACTTTACTAATTTAATAAAATATTTCATTATTTTATCTATTACTTCATTTCATTATTTTACTGTTTCCTAAAGTCAAAATGGCAGTAAACAAATCTGCATTTATGATATTGTGCAGAGACAAAAAAGGAATAAGACAAGTGTTCTAGAGACTATTTCTGAGGAGTTAGATTTCTTTCTTTTCTTCTTACTACTTTTCTGAACTTTTCAAATAGTGTGTAAGTATAATCTTGATAATGCAAAGAAAATTTTTAAATTCTTTTTAAAACATTGTCCTTTGTCCCATTTCATCAAAAGTATATAGACTCTTGTAGGACATAGAATGCCATCAACTCAAAGGACACTCCTGATAGATAGGCCTTCCTTCTCTATTTGAAGTCCTGCAATGAGATTGGGAGGGGTAAGGCACAGAGCTCATTCATATTCAAGAGAGCTCATAATTCTAAGTGATGGACAGTTCCTCCTATTGACTCAGCATCTTATACTGAATTTACTTATGTTGACTTGCCTCTCGATTACTTCAAATCATTAATCCTAGTTCTACTCTCTGAAGCTATGAAAAACATGTCATGGGAAGATCATGACTTTCTCATCAGGAAGATTAAAATCTGAATCTCAACTACACCTCTGTACTAGTATTATGATCTTGGACAACAACTCATAACCTGTCTCCTCATTTGTAAAATGAACATCATAATACCCACCTCTCAGGTAAGGAAAAGAGAACCCATATTAAAGCAACTAGCCTAAGTGTACAAATTAGAAAATGAATGTCAGTTCTCTATTTTGTTATCCTGAGGGCAAGGCACATTGCCTGAAATACAGTAAGAATTCAAAATTGTTTGTTGAATGAATGAATGAACTGCTTCTTGAACAGCTATGAATCCACCTATGCAAGCAATAATCCACCCACATTTCCCCATCATATCTTAAAGAATGTAGTGAAAGAATATGAGATGCACTATGGAATTCAGGATACATTGTATTTCAGCTTTACTCTGAATTACCAGTCTAAAAAAGGGAAAAGATTAATTCAGCTAATGTTCTTCTTAAACCCATGTTGCTCTCAGTGATCACCCTCCTCTCATAAATGTTCATAAACCATCTACTTAATAGTCTAGTCAAATTATGCGTACAATAGACATCAAAATTAGTAGGCTGTAGTTTTTTTCAAATTCCTTTTTTCTTTCCTTTTTCCCCTCTCCCTTTGATATTTTGGCATATTCTCCATAATTTCTCAGTGAGCTTTCAAGAAAGAAAGTGAAACATAAAAGAAAAGCAGGTGCTCTTAATAATAACTAAAAGGTAACACCAGGTCTTTGCATGCTGGGTGCAAATATATCAGTGTCGAAGATCTGAACTTATAGAACACGAGTGCTGTTTTTCCCCACTCCCTTGAAATTTGATTCCATCTTCATGTTTTCAGTTTTACTCTTTCCAGAATAAACATCACACATGTAGAGCCAACAGGAACATAATGTGACTTTTGTTTTCTTTGTTAATTCTTAATACCAGCTGCCCTAGAAAAGAGTCTCATCCCTCTGGACTCCTTTTAGGGTTTTGGGGCAAGCCTCTCCCTCTCTGGGTCAGCAAATTTCCCCAAATGGCTCACATTGGTTTCCAACCATTCATATTGGGTTACCTGAATCTGACTTCATTCTTTTAAGATAGGGGCAATGATAGTGATTGTTTTTTATACTTTCTTCCTTTTATTTTTCCTCTAAGTTGAAGAAGGATATCAAATGGGAATTATCCAATTTCCCAAGAAATGCACCTAAGATTAAAGCTGAAGACTTAACTAAGATAAGATCCCCAATATTTTAATATATAGAATATCCCTATAGGGCTTACAAATAAGCATTGGTTTAGAACAAGCCTTACTACCAGCTATCACCACCTCTCCCTGGAGAACATGAGAACTTGAAGGGTAGTGAGAAAGGTGGCCTTTTAAAGAGACTCTATTCCATGAGGGACGAAGAAAGTAGGTTCTCTTGTTACCCAAAGTGGGTTCAAAGGGACTCAATCCACTTTATAAACAAGGAGTAAACTACACAAAAGGAAAAAGGGCAATTACTGCCCCATTTAGCCATCTGTGTGGCCAACTATAAGAGAAAGAGAACTGGAGAGCCTGGCGAGGCTGGGAAAAGAGAGTCATGAACTTAGCCACCCCCAACATTTGACAAGTCATGGATGGATGTCCTTAAAGGTCAACAGACAAGAGGAAAGTTGGTGAACTAAGAGGGTTCATTCCTCCTAAAGGCTTCTCAGTTTTGACAACTTAGGAGGGGGTCAGGGAATGGAAAAGAGAAAACAAATTTTTCAATCAGGAACTATGTACTGGGAAGGGAAGGACTTTGGAAAACCTCAGAACAACCCACATTTGAGAAGACCAGCAACTACATGCCTGCCACACAGAAAAAGTCCATGATTGCTTTGAATCAAACAAATGAGGACAACCAATCAAGGAGAGAACTCAAATTCATCATGGAAAGTTAAATGAAGAAGCATTTGCCCTTTTCTTTCTTGTTCAACATTGGCTGAACATGACAGAAAAACTCCTGGCCAGAAGATAGAGGAGGTAAAAGTCAATTCCTTGTAGATTGAAAGGAAGAAAAGAACTTTGAATTTAGAATTACAATTTCTAAATAATATCTCAAGACTATTCAAATAACTAAACCTTCCAGAACATGTTATTATGCCAACATGCAATCTAGTCAACATGTTATTAAGATACCAGTTATTAAGTGTATAATTTGAAATTTTTTATTAAATTTGCATGCTGTTGTTATAATTTGGCATTATGATAATCCTTGACAGTGTGAAATATGGGAGATTCAAGACATCTATTTCCAGTGGAGGACCAGGGGTTGGTTTTATACATCACATTGGGCATCACTTGTAACATTTCCCAATTCATTCTCATAACTTACACCAAAAAGGGTGATAAGTGGGAGTTAAAGAACTGAGGAGGGAAATTATTAAATTAAAATAAATTCATAAATCACTAGATATACTAAGAAAATGAAAACTCAAGATCTGATTGTTTTAAAAAAAAATTGTACCTAGTGGGGATAGCATTCTTCCCCACTTCATCAGAGTGTCAACCCTATGGGGTGACAAGCATTTCAAGAGTTGTGCCACCATAAAGTAACAACGAATTCTGCAGTCCACATGAAAGTTAGCCCACCTCACCAGCAATGTCAGCCTAAAGCAGGGATGCTAGAGGACAACAGCGCACAGACTGGCACAAAAAACATGTTCAATTAATAGTAGTTAAAATAAAAATTAGTGATGGAATAGAAGGACTTTCAGGGGCAACAAAGAAAATGTAAACTATTCTGAAGACCCTGTCAGGAAAAGCAATTTCATAGACTGTATTGATAGGGATTTGGGGGAAAAAAGAACACTTTCATAATGTTGTGCCTTATCTTTTATTAATCTTATCGTGGTTATATTGAGTCCCCCAGCTAATTATGTCTGTTCTGGAACAGTTAATAAATTAAAATTAAGGTAAGTATCAATGGTTGAAAACTTAGCATTTGTATTTTAACTGAGTCTTCCAATATCTTAGACCAAAGCCAGAAGTAACAGGTTTTTAAGGCACCACTATTGGGAGAAGAGGAGTCTCTTGAGGATAGGCTAGATATTTAGAAAATCCATGACAACATGGGCAGCCTACTATTATATATTCATACACTATTCTTCTACAAAGCTAACTAATGTTTCTGGTCAACGTTATCAAGACAAATGTTTTGAGCTTTCCTTTCTTTTTATACCCACTAGTGATGATTTTCAGTCGACCCAACACATGGCTCAAACCTCCTTTGACCACTGAATAAATCAAACTGGGGCCTCATAGCACCATAGCTACATGATGCTCAAGTCTCGCATTCTGACTTTTTCTGCTGTGAAATTTCCTATAGTCCATGAATAAAATAAATTTGGCAAGTTCCATTTCAGAACATCCCAGCTGAATATTTCATATCCAACTATTTAAGAAGTCCTAAGTGATAATGGATATTCTAAAGTGGTAACATCTCCATTTTGAATGTTTTGCTTGAAAAAAGAGGAAGGTGAATCTGCTACTACAGGACTAATAAAAAGGCAAAACTTAACGACATTCAAAGCTAAGCACTGTTTATTATTTGGAAATTTAAAATAACTCTAAATATGGTATTTTTTGGAAATTGAACAAGGAATTAGACTGGGATGCCAGGTCTAGCTTGACTAGAGACAGAGCACAAGGTCAAAGCAAGTAACATGCACTTTCACCCCCATAAACCTGGGAAAAAGCACAAACAAAATATTCAAGGGCTTAAAATTTAGCTGTGGGAAATTTACTGCAGCTAAAGAGAAGAAAACAGCTGATCCCAGGGGAAGCAAGTATATGCAATTAAGAGCAGTGGCAAAGTAATTCAACATTTTTATTTGTTTAATCCAGTTACTCTGAGCAAAGGTAGCTACAACGAGGAAACTGTACCCTCTACTCCAGTATCAAGGGAATTCAGGGATTTCTAGCACAAAGACCCATCAGTTGAAGGGCGATGTGACAGAGGAATCAGGGAGATTGGTTGGCTAATGGACGCGGGAATAAATTCTCCCATAACGCTCCCGTTCAGACCATTGGAAATTGAGTCGCCCTTCAGATCATCTGTATGCCTGTTTCTTTTTTCCATTTTCAATTTATAATAACAATAACGACCTAGACATAGGACATTTCCTGGGCTTTAATGACTGTCTGAGGTTAATGGCCCTCAACTACACCTCAGGCCATCAACCCCTCCCAGCTGGTCATTAATCTCCAGGAAATATCCTGTTCCAGGGTCATTATTGTTTCAATATCAACTATACCTTAAAAGCTTTATGGATTCTGCAAATACAGATTTCTTGCCAATAGAGGTTATAAAACCTGTTTAGAATTCTGAAATTATCTTGAGTTTGACCTCTCAGAGATGTTTTGTTCAAAACTAAAATTGACTTGAGAAAGCATTCAACTTTAATTTTGTTTATTTAGATTTTCTCAGGAAAGAGGTCTATTAAATATAATCAATGCATACTGGAAAAATAAAGGTCAACCTAGAGGGAGCATTCACTCTCCAAAACCACAGCATAACTCAGCCTTTGAGAACTTTGTTATTTGTGAAAATAGCTCCCTAAAATGATTTATATGTTTAAGAATCACCAGTTATACCTCATACACAGAATTGTCAAAATATACCCTAATTCTAAAATTTTGTTTGTTCACTGTCACGAGAAATACTCAATCTACAATTGTTGGAAATCCAATAAATGATAATAGGGTTATGTCCCAATAAACAGACCATAGATACATGGGGACTTGAGCAAGCAAGACCTTGGAGAGCGATATGGAAGCTCTGGGTGAGCTCCGACTTTAAGGAAGACTTTAGGGCTAGAGATCCATGCATGGAAGTTCTGACAAGAACAAAATCTGCAGAATTAGCCAGAGCTAATTCTGGTAGGCTTGTGACAAAGTTCCAGAACTAAAACTAAAGAAATAAATAGGAGACTGGTCACGGGAATGAGGCATGAGCTCAGGTGCCAGACCCAGAGCACAGTCAGAGCAAACAGGAAGACGCGCTGACTGGCTTCTTCTACCTGAGCAGGTCCTGACCCTATAGCTTGGCCCAGAGCCAGATCCTGCAGCTGTTGGGGAGGGAAGAAAGTGTAACAGGTCTCACACATAGCTGTTGACTCCAGTATTTCATTTTCAAATGAAAAAAAAAATCTTTTCTTTGAAATGCCACATGAAGATTTTATTCTGTATCATACAAATGTGAAAAGTGCAAGGTATCAGGACTCGACCTGAGAGTATAAGAAAACAATAACTTCCCAGAATTTTCACAAGTAATTTTTCATCAGATGGAAATGAATTCCTTAACTCACGGAAAATGAAATGATGTGTTACTATTTTCCTGCTTGATTGCCATTATAATGCTTTCTGTAAACACTAAAGTTGACATACTAATTACTACTGAAATATTTTTACTGAGAAATCAGGAAAGCATAAGACAGACCTTGGGATAGGAATTTGAGTAGAGGGCGCAAGGGGCTAAGTCTCAGCACGATGAAGCTATCTGCAGCCACTGAAGCACGAGTTCAATTCCCAACCAGGGAGATGACCCACATGGTGTAGCAGACCTCTCCTGCCTCGCCCGCTGCTCCCCTCAGCAGTGTATTTCAGTCAATCCGCCTGTTCAGCTCCCCGCTCTGTCTCTGGTGAATCCTCTCATCACCACCACCACCACCCCCACCCACTCACACACCTCTGGCCTACACCCCAGCTCTTATATGCATAAATAAATAAATATTTTTTTAAAAAAAAAGAATTTGAGTAGAAATAGTTTATTTGGGAAACTTCCTAAGTGATTCTTAAACCCCTCATCTGCTTTTCAGAATTGAGTGGAGAAATGGAAGATTTCCTCAGAGGCCTACACTGTGAGTCTCCACCCCAGAGGGCAGGAGTGTGAGTCCTGAGCCTGCTGAGATATGAGTTCCCAAAAGAAGGATGGGAGAACTCCTCCCTTTCCCCAAGACAAGTGAAGCAAGTTAAACATGTCTATGTCCAAAGGTCCAGTGACTATGTTACTCTATGTTGCAAGTCATCTTTCAGATGTAAATAAGGATCTTAAAATGAGGAAATTATCTTGTGTTGAGAAGGACCAGATAAAATCATAACAATCTTTACAGGGTCCCTAGAAGGGGGGCAGGAGAGTCAGGGGGAGAGAAGGCAATGTGAAAATGAATGCAAAGGTCAGAGAGTGTAAGATGTTTGAGGACTCTATATACTGGCTTAGAAAATGAAGGGCCATGAGCTTAGAAAATGCAGGCAGCCTCTAAAATCTGAAAAAGACAAGGAAGGTTCTTCCTAGAGCCACCAGGAGGGATGCAGCTCTGCTAACACCTTAATTTTACCCATGGGAGCTAAGTTAGACTTCTGACCTCCAAAACTGTGTGTTAATACATTTGTGCTGTGTAAGCCACAGAGTTTGTGATAATTTCTTACAGAGATAATAAGAAACTGATACAACACAAGAATGGTTTTATTGATAGGAAGCCCACTTGGAGATCTTACAATGTGTTCTTTAAAGCACAGGAAATACTGGGACTGTCCCACATTTATCTAGAAAATCTAAGAGACCGAATACAGGTTGACTGACTGCTTTGACAGTAAACAAATGGGAATGAGTCTGTGTTCCAGAGCCTATTCAGATAAAGAATTTATGAGTGTGTCCTGTCCATAAAGGATTGTCTTAGGTCTTAGTCTTAAGATCTACCTAAGAGGGTAGATCTACCTCTAGGGAGAGGGCCAGCTTCATGGATAGGATAGAGGGCTGTGCAGTCATACAGGCACCTGCATTAAGAAAGAACTCGTGCTTCAATTAATGTTCTCTTGTCAATGATTTGAAATTCCTAAAACTTTTCAATTAAGAGCCCTACATTTTCATTTTGCTTTGAGTTTTGCAAATTATTATATATAGCCAGTGCTGGTTACCAAAAAAGGGCACGAGACCAGCAGAGAGAAGCTGGCGGAATATCAAAATCTTCATGGCTGAAGGACAATAACCCAGTCAAAAAATGGGCAGAAGAGCTGAAAAGGCACTTCTCCAAAGAAGAAAAGCAAATGGCCAACAGATACATGAAAAAATGTTCAACATCACTTATAATCAAGGAAATGCAAATCAAAACCACTATGAGATACCACCTCACACCTGTGAGGATTGCACACATTAAAAATATAGGCAACAACAAATGCTGGAAAGGATGTGGAGAAAAAGGAACCCTTCTACACTGCTGGTGGGAAGGTGAACTGGTCCAACCACTATGGAAAGCTGTATGGCGATTCCTCAAACTGCTAAACATGGAGCTTCCATACAACCCAGCAATACCACTTTTGGGAATCTACCCAAAGGACACAAAAATACTAATCCAAAAGGATACATGCACCCATATGTTCATTGTGGCACTGTTCACAATAGCAAAGGTATGGAAGCAACCCAGATGTCCAAAAATAGATGATTGGATCAAGAAGATGTGGCACATATACACAATGGAATACTATTCAGCATTCAAAGAAGATAAACACATGCAATTTGCAGCGCCATGGATGGAATTAGAGGGGATCATACTCAGCGAAACAAGCCAGAAAGAAAGAGAAAAATATCGAATGGTCTCACTTATAACAGGACTATAGGGAAACCAAATAGGAGAGAGACACTTGGGGGTGGTGGGGGAAGAGGGAGGATAAGGGCACAAAATGGAGTAGAAAAGGACACAAGGGACCATGGAGATGGATCACGGGTGAATTAGTGGTGAGTTATCCAAGGGGAATACAAAATGTAAAAGATATAAATAACAATAAAAATATATATTTACACACAAAAAAAAAATCTTCATGGCTGAAGGAGAAGCAAGTAAGAAGTGGATTACATGTGTAATTGCCCAGGTCAGAGATTTCAGTTATGCCATGATGGTAACTGGGCAATTCCAAAAACAAATTGTAAGAAAAGAAAAATAAAGTTTAAAGATCAACCAAGCCTTACGGGGACAGGGTACTAGTACACAACACTATCAGTCAAGTAAGGACTGTAAAAAGTCCCCCTTTCCTCTCCTAGTAGGTGTCTGGAAGTGTAGATGTGCCCCCTGTGGAAAGATGTAAGTCAACAGCCCACCTCCAGAACAGCTTTTCCACCCAGGTGACACACAGTTTCAGAGATTTTGATTATTACATGATTTTGGATCCTTCAAAATCAGACTTTGTCTTGTGACTGAAAGAAACCAGAAAATGTCATGGGATTGCCAAATTTCCATTTGGGGGAAGAACTAGCCCCGGTGAAAACAATTTAAAAGGACAATGGAAGACTGAACAATGTATGGGTTAAAGTTGTTCAAGGAAATGATTACGTAGACCAAAGTGAAGGAGTTAGGGACAAAAACTCAATTCAAGTTTAGTAGGCATTGTACACCTAGAAGATTCAGTAATGCCTTTTAAATCAAACAGACAATAAATAATAAAAGGAGGAAAACTCCATTATAGGATTTCCAATAGAAAAAAAAAACAGTAAAATCCTGAGATCCCCATTCCAAATGGAAACACAAGGTGATATATCTCCACTGAGATATCTGCTGCTAATGTACACTATGGACACACACTGGCGGATCTTCCTCCCACCCACCCTTCACTCACCCAAAATTAACTTTCTTAAATACAATGACCATGTCACTCTTCTACTTAAACCCTTTGATATCTCCTGAGGTGGTTCAAGACAAAATCCAAAGACTTGAGTACAAGTATGTGGTGCTCCTCAGCTGATCACCAAACTTCAGTCACTCAAATACCACCCTCACAGTATTTCTACATTCATATTCACCCAGAATTACTGCCTACTTAATGTTTTTCTATATACCAGGTAGGTTTAAGCTCAAGTTTATTTCATTCAAGCACAGTCTTTAAGTCAAGTTTCAATTTACTAGTTCTAGTTTTACTAAATATGTAACTATTACTATTAAAATTGTTTGAAATTAAAATGTTTACTCTCTGTCCCACTAAAACTGTTGCACCAACTGTTCATGTAATAAACATTGGGACATGCAACTCTAGACAGAAACTACAGTGAATATTTTACCACTTACTGGTACACTGTGCCTTTAAAACTATTGTTTTCTCCTCTTAGAGAATTTTTTCTCACTATCTATAAAGGTAGTCTCTTCATTTAGGACTCAATTCAAGACAAAAGGCAACTCTCCTTTGATATGTCCCTAAATCATAAAGTTATATGTTGCCTCCTTATACCATATTCCTAAGCATTTTCTGCCTGTTCCACCATAATATTTGTTATAATGCCTTATGAAGCCGAGTATTCTTGTTATTATGGGTCCTTTTCATTTCCTAGACTAGTACCTACTGGGTACTAATAAAAATATTTGCTAAATAAATGAAGAATGATGTACTATATAGCCAAAGCCAAACTAACCATAAACCACTTACAGTATGAACTTATTACTTCTGTTAAATCAAAGACATATAAAAAATCTCAATGTATAACATACTTCTCCATAATTATCAAATTGGATTAATAAGCAAATTTGAAGGACTGTGTTTCTGATAGAAGGCAGAAAGAACACAAAGTTAGAATTGAAAAATGCGTATAAAACTACACCAATTACAGTGTCAAGTTTGTCCAAAAGTTTACATGCAAAGACTCTAGTTACCCTTTCTGGAGTCCTCTATTTATTGATCACTTTCTAATTGTATATTATTTATTTTACTTACATCTTGACTTACATCTCAGTATTAAAGTACAGACAAAAAAGTCAGTACTTTATATAGCCAAACCAACTCCCAAGCTCCAGCTATACCTGCATTCCACTTCAACTTCAGAGTTCCAACCTTAGAAGAAAGAGCAGTATGTGGAGGGGAGGTAAGGATTTGAGGGGGTAAAGCTAATAATGACATTTCCCATGGTTCATTTCAGGATTTCTTACCAAGCCAATGCAAAACCTCCCAAATAATGGCAAGTAACCTAACAGGCTTGTACTTGCATCACAAACAAGTCAAGGTTTGGTGGAGAGGACACTCCCACCCTTTTCCAGCGTAATAAATAACCCTGCAATTTCAGTGGGGCTGTCGTCTGGCCCAGGAACCACCCACTGCTACCACCGTGGGGCCAGACCTATCTCCTAGCCATCTGTGTTCATGTCACTGAATCTTCATTTTGGTTCCTCATTTTGATCAAATGAGCACTTGTAATGGTCCACCTTCATCTCAGCATCACCTTCAGGTGCACAGACATTCTGTTAAGTAGCTGTTTCCTGTTAGATCATTCATAATACAGCGGATCATTGTGTTACCTTCAAAGGTCTGGTCCAACTGCTAAGCAATTCCAGTTCTTCTGTCACCTGGTATGAGAGGGTTCTTGCTTGCCAGTTCCTAGTTGTCTTTTAGCAGCCCCCTCCCATGTGATGAATTTGCCCCTGAGGACAGCCATTCCTAGCTCAAATTTCAGTGTTGGGAATTCCACACTACACATCTCAGACTTGAGATCCATATGGAGGGTGATTTTGGTGCCCAAGGGGTATACTGCTTCTCCTGATTCTGCCTCATTGGTGGCCACAGTTCTCACAGCTGATGGTCATGATGATAACCTCCTTAAATTGGGGGGTTTGAACTAGCTTCATGTTAGTCTGAGCCAAGGCACGGCATTCAAAGCAGTTTGAATTGTAGCACCTCATTTCTGAGATCTTCCTCATCTGGATTCTATTCTGGTGCCTCTGCCTGGAGTCCAAGCATCTATTTCTACTATAAAGTCCAGTCATAGTGTGTGAGTATTGGGCATCATCTTTTTGGGGGAGTGTATGTGTTTTCCACAAAGTGATATCCTGAGGGATCATCAATGATCTTTGTGAGAGGAGAGGAGGACACTTGCTTTAGCTTTTCAGTTTAACAATGAACTCATCAATTCTTTCAGCTACTGCTTCTTCATTTGCTGAAGAAATGGGCTGATCTTGCTCCAGGACAGAGACTTGCACAGCTTATCAGTTCTTGTTTTGTCAGAGCTCCCATCTGGCTGAGGGCAGGAATTTCAAAAGCCAGAGTCAGTCTTCCTTACTTCTCTGTTCATGTTCTGATGGTCAAAGTGCACGCCCAGGTCTGTCCTAGGTCCTCCCTGCATGCTGGATCTCTGTGTTATTCCAGCCATGGTGCTCCAAGGAAAAGTTGCTCACAACTACATCTCTGAAGAATGGCAATCTTAGTGACAGGAGGCACATGATGTCAGTGAGGCAGCAGTTAAAGCACAGTGACTATATCTTGGTGGGCTGCTGGTCCAAGGCATTGACAGACCTGAATAAGCACCAGGGCCAAGAAAGGTAAAGGTCAGTGCCCAGCTGCCTCTCATTCCCCCAATGCCTGGATATACCTAATAGCAAGCTTTTTTAATTAAAGCTAGAGAAGCAATTATAAAATAAAGCAAAGGGTTGTAAGGCAGAGACCAAGGATCAGGATCAAAAGAAATTACCTATTGTAAGCAAATATTATGTTATTAATATGTAGAGTATTGGAAATTTGCTCCATAAAACTGGTTATAATTGAGGAAATTCCCCTTTCCAATTGTACTTTCCAGAAGAACTAAACAGAAAATGCTAAGCTAAGCGTAGACAATTTTTATTCTTTTTTAAATCCCATCGGGACATTTAATCCCTCTTGTCTTTATATCCCTAATCTATAAAATAAAAAATGCAATTGGCTGACATGCTAATGAACAGATTTCAAAAATGCTAAAAATATAAGTGCGCATGTTTGATATTTTGTTTATACATGAAAAATATTACTACATAAATACATCCTTTGAAGTGCTTTTATTTGGGAGAACAATAGGGCAACAACCTGAGTGTTCATACACTGGGTGTTCACACACTGGGTCACAGTGAGTGGTATCTCACATGACTGAGTTGTGCCCCTCCCCCCCAAATTCATGTATTAGAATCCTAATCCATTTTTTTTAAGATTTATTTATGCATACAAGAACTGTGGTGTAGGCCAGAGGTGTGGGGGAGGGGGATGAGAGGATTCAGCAGATCTACTGAAGTACACTGCTGAGGGGAGCAGCGGGTGAGGCAGGAGAGGTCTGCTGCGCCATGTGGGAAGCTCCCTGGCCAGGGATTGAACCCGTGCTGCAGTGGCTCTGCATAGCTTCATAGTGCTGCGCCTTAACCCACTGCGCCAGCAGGGAGGCCCTAGAATCCTAATCCCTTGTACCTTACAATGTGACTGCAGTTAGAGATGTGATCCTTAAACAGGTGATTCATTTAAAATGGGGGTAGCCCAGAATCCTCTATGCGACTGGTGTCCTTCTAAGAAGAGATTAGAACACAAACACACAGAAGGATAAGCATAAGAGGACACAGAAGAGAGGGCTCTCAGAAGAACCCTGCCAATGCTGACAAAATAAACTTCTGTTGTTTAAGCCACCCCATCTGTGGTATGTTGTTATGGTAGTCCTAGAAAACTAAAACAGGCCTCCAAGAGGAGACCAAAAAAAGTATGGTAAGAAGAGCATGGTGAGTAAATGATTAATATTAGCCACTCTAGAATTTCAAGCAGTGATCAAAATAATTATAAAAATGTATAGCAAGTTGGAAAATGTTTAACAATGATATAGCTATTCTATGATAACTACAAAAGATAATTTGTTAGTAGACAAAAAAAGAAAAAAATTGAAAAATACAGGGTTTTGATATGAGGTGAGAGAGAGCCTTGATAAACTTTTGTGGTTTTAGTTTTTTAATGTTGCATAATAGCAAAGGTGCAATAAATTCAAAACTGTTTAATTTTAAAATGAAATTAAAACTTTAAATTTAAAATAAACTTTATGCCAGTTCCAATTACCATAGTTCACTGGATATTAATTTTTATTAAAATTAACTATGATTCTGATATGTTCTCATTCTTTCATTCTTCACTTTTCAGTTTAGTTCAAGTTTATGTTTTTGAGAAGAATTCTATTCAGAAAGGTGTTCAGAAAGGATATTCAAAGCCATCTTAGAAGCTTAAAGATTGTATAGAAATAAGTAAGGACTTAAAGAAAATAACATACTTGATTTCTATGTTCAAAGAAAAGGGATCTAAAATAAGATTCTCCAGCCTTGCCTGGCATTGGGACTCGACACTGGGCAGCACCTTTATGAAAATATCCCAAACAAATTTGCCAAAGGGACGTGAGGACATGTGAGATGAGCAGAACTACCTGTCCCCAGCAGGAAGGGCTGCCCAGGTAGCTCTATTGCAAACTCACACACCTGGTCAGTTCTCTCACAGCAAAGGGCAAAGACTCAGCAAACATAGTCTGAATGCCCAGCCTGGGAAACAGCAGGTGCTTTCATAACAGATTTCCACACCAAGGCCAATGCATTCCTGACAGCAATGGAATAAAATTGGACAAAATCTCAGTGACTCTTCTGCATGGGGCAGGGCAGGGCACAGAGAAGTTAACAAGGTGAAAATAGCTGCTCTAAAGCTGCACTGGGTGTTAATGAAGCCACCTCCTGAAGAGCAGAAAGGCTTATGTCAAGGATCTTAATTTGCCCCCAAAGCCCTGTTTTTACCTTGATTTAACAATTCTCATTAATGGCAATCTGTTGTTCTTATCCACACAAGGCCCCAAGCTTGGGGTTCTGCTGCTCCTTATGGGCTTGCCTTTGGTAGCCCCTCAAGGAGAAAAGCTCCCCAGGAAGTAGAGAGCTTTATTTTTATCCCAGTTAAAGTCCCTACCCAATCCATTAATAGCTAGGATAACCTTGGTCCAGGGCATTTCCTGGAGAAGTTATAACCAGTTAGGGTTAACGCACTCTCCCTACCATTAATTCCTGGGAGAGGCCATTGGCCTGAATTGTTGCTTAATTACTCTTCTGTGTACAGCTTCATAAAGCAATGAAATGCCTTCTTTCAGGAAGAAGTGAAATGGTAATGGGGGTCATCAGAGGCCATTAATTTTACAAATAGTTTGTTAGAAACTACAGTATGTTAAGAAGTCACTCTGGCTCACAAATCAACTCAATGCAGTACTTACTGAGATCCAAAACTTCCAGGTTTCTGTGACTTGCATACACAAATGGTTTCAAATTGTGTAGCATCTGCCCAAAATGTACACCCACAGGTATGCAGAAACACATTCTCTATAAGCTCTTAGTCCTTAAATTGGTAGAAAAGACTCAACTGGGCCAATTCAAGATGGCATGGATTATTCCTCCTTAAAATTTCTTTGAGCTAATTTCTCAATCTTTTTGGTAGGTTCTCCTACTCCAGTGTTCTCTTCTTTCCCAAAACAGTGCCAGGTGCAGAAAAAAAGTCATATATTTTTAAGTCAATGAAGGAGCAGCTTTGGGTCTTCATTCCTCTTCCCCTTCCCCTTCATCCCCTTTCATTCCCCATCTGCTGGACTTTAAGCTGCATGCCGGCCTGTGCTGCTGACGACCATGGACCTTGTTATGCTCATGCTCATGAGGTCCATGGATTCTGTGTCTACTTCCGCACAGCCCATGGTCTCCAACTGACTCGGCCTCTTAACACACCCATTCAAGGTTTAGAATGCTCAGCTGCTTTCTCTGTATTAACCAGTTGGAAACTGTAGCAACACCCCTTACACACTACACTATGCATATTATATTTCCTCTTACTCCCTTCACCTATTTGTTTCTTCATAGCGTGTTCCTCGTTGATCACACCAAATATAATGAATTTACTTATTTTGTAGCATGTATATCCCATTCATCCCCTTGGAACACACATTCCCCAGAATATAAATTTTATAAGAGCGTGGGCTTTGTTTTGCTTTGTTCACCTTGTCTCCCTGGTGTCTGGCATAAATAGGTGCTCTATGTCTCAATGGTGTAGAATGAATGAGTAGTCAGTTGACTGCACAGTGGGAATAGACTGGTGATTCAGAGTTTCCAAAGTAATTACAACTGGGCAGGAAAGGAGAGCAATCCACCAGATAATCAGGGTCTCTTCATAGCGTTCAGAAATCAGGTCCACTTTATCTCCTGCTGCCAAAGGGGAGACTTAACCATTGAAACACACCCACCTATCTAGGCTTGGAACTCTGTACAAATGATGAGAAACCATCCACCCCACTGTGATATGATGCCCCACCCATCCTATGTCAACAATAGAGTCATGACCCCTGGGAAGGTTCTGAGATTCTGTTGAATGGTTCTAGTGGAAAAAGATTAGACTCTTCAGAAGCAAACTGACTAGGGTACAATCAGGAAGACCATACACATCAGAAGGGAGGTAGAGTTGTTGAAGAAATGGAAGAAACCAAAGGACAGAAGAAGTCAAATTGTTTACTTCTACTTGGTTTTTCTGAGCTTTATTTAATTCTAAAGATGTTAATATCTGGTCATTTTTGCAGAGGCCATGCAGGATTACTTTTCAGGGCAGTTGTGTACCTACATCCATGCCCATAGGCCCTAAAGAAAGCAGCTGGGTCTAGGGCAAAAAAAAAAAAAAAGGATTTAAGAATAATTTATAACTTCTATTGACTATTATTACCTCGTATAAATTTCCAAAGGGCTTCCTATTGGTGAACCATTTCTGAATGTATCTGTTAGCAGGACGTATGTTGAATTTCCTGGCATTAGCTCTGAATCCTCACTGAGACATATTTAGATCATGGACAGAAGAATCAGAGGGCTGGATTCTGTCATGGCCAAAATACAGAGATTGGAAGGAGGAGACTGGTTAATTCAATTTTATTCCTGTCTCTTGGGACTCGTGGCTGATTATTTTGTGTTTCATAAATGCACCCATTTCCCCAATTCATTAGATACTTTTCTACCTGCATTTTAGGGAATCTACAATGGAAGAACACAAAGAAGATCAGCTAGATTACGAGTAAGTAATCATGACTATGCAAAGTCCCATCCAGGGACCAAAGTATGAAGCAGCTCTGCTACTGATGCCTTCTCTAATCTTCCAGTCTCCCTAGAGTCTCCTCCTACTCCTAACCCCAACTGCACCCCACCCTAAACACTCCATGCCCTCCTAAAGTGCTAACTATATTGTAAATCCCCTAACCAAGCCAGTACTTGTAAGGCAGGAGTTTCTTTTTCACAACATCTCTCATTCCTACTCAAAAAAACAGTCCTTCTGCCTTACTGTCTTTTTCTCAAGTAATCATTTCAAAGCCAAATCAAAGCATTACTTTACATACAAGAAATTAATAAATGCATACTGAGAGCTTCCCATATGCCAGGTAACTTTTCTGGAGTATTCTAGAGTTACCATTATTTCATTCAAATTCACTTCAAAAAAGATATTTGCAGTCTTAAAAGTGAATGCTTAGATCTTATCTGTGTGTGCACAAAAAAGTGATTCCCATGGTAGATTCTCAGAAAGTGTGTGTCAGGCAATGGAAAAGTTTTGGGGTGGAGGAGGGCTTTGGTCAAAGTCTTTATTGTGCTAGTGAACCTCCTGTGGCTCTGTATAACACCAGGCCTGACTCTAAGTAATGTGTCAGGTGTCAAGATAGAAGTGCTCCATAAAATGTATTGCTTGAGCAGCTGTAATGACCATTCTGTCTGGAAAAAAAAAAGACTGCCACAGAAACCATTCTATTCAAGTCAAGAATCTATTTAAGGAAGTAAAGTTTCTCCTGCAACCAGAGTGGGATACACTATTGTATTGAGCACTGCAGACAAGAAAACCTGGGAGAGACCTTCCTGACCCAGTTGAGAATTATTGAAAAAATATGAAAACAAAGGTTAAGAAGTATAATTTCTTAAGAATGAAAAGGGAAAAAGTTTTGCTCCCAGAAAGAGCCAAGTTAATGAACTAAATGTTTTCTAGATATCTTCATTGACCCAATTATTACTGATCTTAATATAACTGGCCCTTGTTCATTTGGGGGGGCTGAGTCTATAGGTCAGAAAAAGTGGAAATCTTAAGATTGGCCCAGTCAAAGAAGAACATTAGCAGTTTGAACATGGACCTTGAAAGGGATATGCAGAAAATAGATGAAGCTAATCAGGAACTTCTTCAAAAAATCCACGAGAAAGAAGATGAGATTCAGAGGTAAATGGGGTTTCATGAGGGAAGTTCCCAGTCAAAAAAAAAAAAAAAATGGGAGGAGAAGAGACAAAATTGAATGTTTCTGTTTGTGCTAGAGAAATCTGTCTTGTGTAGTAATAAATTTCTTGGCATTGCTCTGTGGCTCACACCCTAAAATATATCAGGTTTGGGATTCCAAAAAGACTGGCTGTTATTTACCTGAGTTGAAAAAACATTGAAGTGTTTGACATGCAAATCAGATGAATCTTACTTTTCCCACCTTTAAAATGATTTTGTTTCTAAGGATTCAGGAGACAAGGGTTTCCAACTTGAGATATGTTTATTGTCACTGAAGTACCATTAAAAACAATTGTATGTGTTTTATCAGTTCTGAAGCTAGCAATTCCTCACAGAGTGTACTTGTGTCATCCAGACTAGAAAGTGAGATCACTCAGACCAAAGACGTGGCAGATGAAGAGGAGTGGGAGAAAGAGAACTGCGCCATGATGGAAAGGGAGAAAGCCTTGCAGAAGCTGGAAGAAGAAACAGCCAAACTTGTAAGCAAGAAAAACCAGGAAGAGCCATTTAATAGGTCTTACTCCTCATCTTGCCCCTCATCAACTCTCAGATAGGCTCACCCCTCACATTTACATACAAAGAATAGGTAACTCAAAAGCCATAACAGAATGTGTCCATGTATGGAAGGGAACATGTGGAGGGCAGGGTTTCTTTGGTAATATTTAATATTAGGCAGTCCCACATGGCATCTGTATCTCTGGTACATCAGTGTGTGTGTTCTGAAGTCAAACCACATGTCCTTTACCTGACATTATGCAGTAGAGTTAATACAGGAAAATATCACAGAGGTGCAATGGAGAACTAACAACTGAAGAAAGGTGGATGGCGGTGTACAGATGCACTTACAGGGTGCTTCTTCTCTCATCAGGAAAGGAAGAATGAGACTCTGGTCCACAGTATAGCTGAACTTCAAAGAAAGGTGGGTGGAGCTTTTTACAGACCCCAGTGTCCTCACAGCAGCCTCTGATCAAAGAGGCAAAGGAGGGGAACTGATCACAGAGGAGTTCACATATGTGAGAGGTCTTGCCAGGAGTGGGTCTTGCCGTTTCACTCTCCTGAGGCTGAGACTCATGACGTAACGCTGTGGATTTTCCTCACAGTGTCAGGTGAAAGCAGTAGGTGGGGTTATTAGTGATCTCACAGGTTCTTCATTATATGGCATGAAAATGGATTGTAAAGGAAACACTCCTGAAGTGATTGACTAGGATTTTTGTGATGAGCAGCTAATTTTGCTTTCAATACATACAAAAAATGCTAATTTCCAAGGATTCCCTTTTTCTTGCCTAAGCATTGCCTCTACCTCAACTCCTGCTCAGAATACAGCAAACGACCTCTATCACCCTACTTTCTAACCCATGTCTGCAGCCCTGAGTAACCCAGCATGGATTAGGGGTTCAGGGAATTAGTTCTGCTTTGAGCAGACTCTACAGTAGCTTTGACAGCCAAGGCTAGTGAAAAGATGATGAAGGCAGAATAAAAGTGTTTCCAAGGGCACCGATCCCTTGAAGGAGCCATCTCCTGACAGTGTTTATCAAGGCCAAGTTATTGGTACTTATATAGCAGAGAATAACTTTGTGACCATGTTTTTTATGTGATGTATTTTTTATTTGAAACTATAGCTCACAAGCAAATCACAAAAGACAACCAAGTGTGAACAAAGCAATCTAAAAGGAACCCCAGAAGAGTCAAAGGTAAACAAAATAGCAGTCTTAAATGAGTTTGGGTTTTGTGACAAAAACTGTCAAAATTAGCATGAATTCTTCAAAAATTTAGCCAATGTCAGGCTTAAGCCTAGGCCACTGATGAAGTCTCCTCTGTCCTTAGTAAAGAATTTTATTCTGAAGCCATGTATTTTGTTCTTTCTTCCATGAGGAAGAACAAAACATAAATGCATAAATGTACATGTAACAACGGAGAAAGCTGAATCCCTAATTGAAATCCTAGCCCCAGCACCGTTTCATATATGAAGTTGGGCAATTTAATCCATCCTTCCCAAACTTAGCTTGAGAACTGAATGAAATTGTACATATAAAACATTTTTCCCTTTTTAAAGGGAAAAATAATCTTAAAGGGATTATTTTAAAGTCTGGCTGAGGTGCATGTATGAATTGACAGAGGTGAAACTGGCATCAGCACAGTGATGATATGCTGAGCAATTTATATACTCTGCCATTAATTCCAATCTAGAAAAAATTCAATTGATCATTCTAACATTCAGTGACTTCTACTCTAAGCGCCACATACAAAACTTTGTACTTCTCTAGTTGTGTTCTAGAACTAAGAACCTGGAGCCAATCACAAACCACCAAGTAAAAGAAGAAGAATTAGACTTATTTTTTTACTGAGAGAGTAGATAGCATTCTCGTTTGGTCTTTTCCATAGAACACCTCTTTGTCCTATTTTACCTCATTTCTCTCTAACTTCTTAAACCCACACTTTACTGTGAGTATGAAGTCTCTGAAGACATGGACCCAATGAGAGAGAAATAGAAAATAAAAGAATAGAGAATTACTCCTCTACCTTCTGCTAGTCTAGTTAGTGCTGGTGACCACAAAAAAATAAAATAAATAAAACATGTAGTCTCAAGGCACCAAACAAGTTTGTTTGGCCGTGCTCATGCACGAAACTTTTCTGGAAAGAAAAGTCTGGAGCCTGCATGGACTTTGAAAAGAAACTGGAGTGAGACTAAAAAGGGTATGAAGCCCCTTGATATCTTTGCCATATAATGTCAGCAGCCAGCAGACTGATTTTCTTCCAAGATCCTTTCTGCACAGAATAGGTTTTCATGACAGAAATCCCATCAGAATCTAGAGTAAAACTTTAAATGTGGCTATCCTGGCTAGTGTCAGGTGAGTTGAGCTGATAAATGATAGAATCTTTGAGGTTTTTGTCAGAACAATGGCCATTGTCATCCTGGCAATAATCAACCCAGCCCTCAAGAATTCCAGAGTATTCACCTTTGAATCATCTGTTCATCCACCTGTTCCGTAAAATTCTCAGATGGCATCTCTCAATCTGTGAAATAAGCAGCATCTCTTTTTGCTTCTGTACCCCTCACATGCTGGTGATCAGGTCAGTTTAATGGTCGTCTGCGTCAATTCCTTGTGACTAAGAGCATTGTCTTGAAACTATAGTCATAACACATTTGCCCATCTAGTCCCAGGTATAACTGACTGGAGGGGAAAGGACAGTTTAAAGAGTCCATTTGTGAAATAATGGGACAGAGATGAAAGTGCAGACAATAGAGCTGAAAAGGAAAGAGGCAATGACGACTGCCCTAGCTCCAGAATATATCCCCAATGCACCCATTCTTCATGGCCTGCTGCACTGTTACTGCTACCCTCTTGTGGCCCTCCATTACTTCTCACCTGGATGCTAAAGTAGCCTCCTAACTAGTCTTCCTGCTTCCACTCTTACTCCCCAGCAATTTACTTCCCACACATAGAAAAGACTCTTCTCATGCAAATCAGATGATATCTTCACTACTTGAAGTTCTTTCCTGGCTTCTCACGCAATCAGAATAAAAATTAGGCTCTTTCTAGATGTGATAAGAACCCATATAATCTCATCTATCTACTTTTTTCTCAACTCATCTCCTTCCTACCAGTCTCCCCTACGCTCCAGCCACGTAACTTCTTCATACACACCAAATTTGCTACTTCACAGCTTGGTTCTTGTGTAACCTCTGCATGCAATATATTTCTTTCAGATCTCTTACTGACTAATATTTTTCACTCAGGTTTTAGCCCAAGTATCATCTACACATTCACTCATATCACACACACTAATCTGTTTTTATTTCCTTCATAGTGTTATCCTTATCATGTCCATTTATTTTTTATCTTCCACAAATAGAATGTCAGTTCTGTGAAGCAGAAAGCTTATCAGATCTGTTCACCATTGTATCCCCAGCACCTCTCCCACCTGCCACCTCATCACTCCAGCATATTGGCCAATGTAGATAAGGTTTCATCAGATATTTAAGGAGGGAAAGAGGGAAGAAGGAAAACAAGGAGAGAGAAAGGGAAAAAAAGTCAAGAGTGAATATACAAAATAAAAGGAAACATGAAGTTTTTCCAGAATGATGTCTTTTCTAAAAGAAATAACTAAGTAATAAAGAAGCTCAGAACTGAAATTTAGAGGTAAAAGGAACGCCTATGAATTCAAGGGGTGGGAGTGTAGATCAGGCACACCAAGCTGCTGCAAAGGACACTGGATGGTTTGATTTCTCCATCTAAAAGACATGTGAGGTCATACCTGATGCACTTCAACCACCTTTGAGACTGAATTTCAGAATAGAATCTGTATGGTTTTCGACTTGGTGAGTCTTACTAGTCTTCTTCCCTTTTATAGGTTAAGTTAAAACAGTTGGAAGCTTCCTGTGCAGACCAAGAGAAGCAGCTGGCCAAGGTAAGGAAGGACGGTAAAGTCAATGCTGCTTCTCCCAAAGGTAAGGAAACTAATTCCTTGATCAATCTAGTATGTTTCTCAAATGACTGAGTTCTAAGGCTCCAGATCCAGGACCATTATGAGGCCAAAGAGGGGATGAAGAAACAGAAGATGAACACATTCCTTATTTTGCCTTCTCTAACATATTTTATAGGATACATTGTATAATCTATATTTTCCACAAGTTCAGATCTATTCTTCTCCCAACTGTCCTCACATGATCCCTATGGGGCTATAAATTGTGGCTTGTTTATCTACAAAAAATGGAACTAAGTTCATATGTACAAAAAAAACATATTAAGAACTACTTGAAAATCACATTTAGGGCCTGGAGGTAGAACAAAGTAAGTAAACTCATGCTCTTACAGCAATTTACTGAGAAATTTATGATCGAATTTTGGCTTCCCAGGTAATGGAAGACTATGCATTTGTGGCTCAGCTCTGTGAAGATCAGGCCCTCTGCATAAAGGTACAGCTTCTCACGTAGCAAAACATTGGCTAGGGGGTCTCCCTGGTGGTGCGCCAGGTTAAGTGCAGCACTATGAAGCTATCCAGAGCCACTGCAGCATGAGTTCGATACCCAGCCAGGGAGCTTCCCACATGGCACAGCAGACTTCTGTCTCCCCCCCTGCTCCCCTCAGCAGTGTATTTCAGACAATCTACCTGTTCTGCTCCCCACTCTGTCTCTGGTGAATACCCTCACCACCCCGCACCTCTGTCCTACATCCCAGCATAAATAAATAAATCTTGAAAAAAAAAATTGGCTAGGGTACAGGATGAAATGGAAACACTTTTCAAAAAATTCTGTCTGAAACAATTTTAATTCTTCAAGGTGACACTACAAAGAAACTTTTAGGTGTCAGCACTCCACCACCCTACCATTCTATTACTACCTTGGTCTCCCCAAAATTCTGTGCTCTTAAATTAATAATGAACACCTTACCTATGAATAACTCCAGGGTCCTTCCCCAGGACCCTGGGTCTTGCCCATGAAGGCAGTGAGGGATGAATAGTGGTGGGTAGGAGACTAGAAATAGAGAAAAGGCGACAGTGGGAATAATAAACTTTTATTTTAAAATGTAATAAAAAAAAGGTACTTATTATGATTATAAAAAGCACAGCGCTTCTAACTGTTGACTGTGGGTTTTCTATTTCTCTTGAAGAAGTACCAGGAAACTTTGAGGAAAATAGAAGAAGAACTAGAGACTCGGTTCCTTGAGAGAGAAGTGTGAGCTTTGGCAAACAAGGAACATCCTGGTTTTAGTGGTAACTCTATCCCAGCCTGGTTCAGAGCAAACATTTCTCTGACCAGTTCCTATCTGAAATTGAGTGTGTCCCCTCACTATATTGCTTTCCCCTCTGTTTGTGGTTTGTTTGGCCCCCACTAAGCCATATCAAATTTAAAATCCAGGTCCTCATCCAGTCCTTCCGAAAGACTGCAGAAACAGCTCTTCCCTCAGAATTTTATCACACTATCAATTATTAAAATGTATATTAAGGGCAGGAACACGTGCTTTAAAGGGAGTTAGTGGTCAGGCACCTTTGATAAGTACAATATCCCTTAGATTTCCCAAGAAAGGCCTTAAAACGAATACCCCAAATATACAGAAATTTAACCATATTTGATAGGCATCAAACTAATCTCTAGATACACACTAAAGCAACTGTATTATGAAACTCGGAACTGTATGTCATACTGAACCATAAACATTAAAAATTAAAAGTGATAAATAAGGGGAAGTCCCCCCAAAACACTCTGAGTTTGTCAGTCTAAATGGTGAGAAACTTCATTTCCATTTCTTGCCCTATTTATAAATTAGATCTCAATTCAGTAAAGATATAGTTCTATGTATTAACTATCTTGAAATCTTGTAACCAAGAGCAAGAGACACAAACTGTGTACAGTCTCCAAATTAGACTAAGTACACATTGTGGCCCAGGGGCAAGGGTACCAGGAGTTGGAAATTTTCACCCCAAAATGATACCCCCAAGTTTCCCCAGATCTTTCCTATATAAGTATAGCTTGACTGCTAAACTAAGATTCTAGAACAGGGTCGTCCATATTAATTACTGTGTTGTCTAATAGGTAGTCACTAGGCATATATAATTAATATGAATAAATAGTGGACTTTTATTTTAATTAATTTTGAACATAAATAGTTACATGTATCTGTTGGCCACAACAGTGGACAGCACATCTTTAGAAAATAAGCTATTTTTAGAAAACCATCATGCAGTATGCAGTTTATTCTATCCCTATCTTGGTTCCTCTCCCCCTAGATCAAAAGTCATGAGCATGGATTCTGCAAGAAATAGCTGTAAGAGTCAAAATAACAAGGTAAGCACTCCATCTTTCACTCAGTGTCACCGCTTTTCAAAAGAAGTTTCAAAAAACTATAAGCTACCAAGCATGCATCAACCCTCCATGTTCATTTTCCAAAATATACCTAGGGATACTTCCAAAGTACACCTACCCCAAACAAACAAAAAAGGATATTGAGGAAAAAAACTGTCTTCCCACTCTTACAGCCATGCAAATGACATGTTCCCAAAGAGGTCTGACCTCAGATGTAAGAGATTTCAGAATGGAAGCAAGAAGGAACATTGACAGAGGTTTCACTCTTTGAAGAGAAGGTTCACATACATCTCTCTTCCCATCTCCTGCAGTCACAGTACTCTTTCCTGACAATTCCAACATGGTCTCATGTTTGCTGACACAGATCACCAGGGCATCTATCACCATCTCATCAGAATTAGTCGATGAGCTACAAGATAGGAAGCCATTACTGCTTCATGCTACCGTTTTAATGTTGGGTCATATTCAAACATGATGTCACAAGCACATATGCAAAGGTCTGAAGGAAGTAGAACTGGATGTAAAGCACCAGGCCTCTTGACTTCCTGGCATCTCATGACAAGAACATAGGACTAAAGAATATATTTCTGTTGGACTGTAATTTTGCAATAATATTGGCTTTAGAGTTAAGGTTGACATTCACCAAAAATTTTATGTTATTGAGATAAATGGTCTTCACAGTCTTAGAAAAGAGAATTCATTTGTTCCTTAAAAGTAAATAACAACAAATTGGCCATTGTTCTTGTGATCACATCACAGTCCCCATGGTTCCTATTGTGATGAGCATGATATTCTAGCCCCACCCTACATAATCTTCTCCACAAACAAAATTGAAATTACCTGGATTCTATCTCTCTACAATCAGGCATGCTCCCTGATATGCCCCAACATATATTCTCAGTGACTCATCAACACAATCTTTTTGACCAGCTATCAGAGAAAAGACAGAGATGTCTTCCTCAATATTATCGGCCTCATGATGGTTCAGTGACCTCAAACAGTGACCTGTTTGAGCAACCTTTATAAAGAGGCTGCCTTAGCAACTGTCTAGTTGTTCGTTCAAGCTATAGGACCAAATTTTTAATCCAGAAAGTTTCTAATTCCAATTTTGTGAACCTCATTTCCACAGTTCTAAAATATGATCATAATTTCTCTTCCTTTTTATCTCACAAGGAAGTTAAAAGGAAAATGAAATAATTGAGATACTATTTTGGAAGAGACATGCCACAGAAATCCAGGATACACCCTCATCTTTACATTTTTATTATTTTTAAAACTTAGAATATGCTTATGAAGTTTTCATAGCCCATAAACTTTTTAAAGGTCATTGGCTAAGTAGCAGATAAGGATAAGGTTGAGAGAGCTCAGAATGTGGATTCAAAGCATCTGGGTTTGAGGCCTGACTCTGCCAGTTACTACCTATGACCTTGGGAATATAATATAATGTAATATAATACAATACAATATTTTAATAATAATTGTCACATAATAAAGTTCTATTAATAATTATCTAATAATTTTATCGAAATAAGCACCTAATGATTGGCTCACTGTATATTATTTGACAGTGATGATAGCTTCAGAAATTGTTTATTTATCAATGTCCTTCTTCTCCCAGAATACTTCTTTCCTGAAGAAGATATCACTGTTCTATAAAAGGTAAACAAAACTGTGAGTTCTACTTGGCCACCTTCGCAACTAGCAAAATCTAGACAAGGAGAACCTTATACACACACACGCACACAAACACATACACACACACAGAGTCAACAAACTAGAACCATCAGTGACTACATATCTCAGTTGTAATGTTAGGACTTCCCTATCCAAGGACAATTAATAACCTCAACTTTCCAGTTTTAAAAGCCAATGAACTGAAAATCATCAGAAATAGGATTCATATCACCTAAAAGAGATGTGGTAAATCTCATAGTTATTCCCTTCCCCTTTAATACTTTATTTTTTCACTTTTTTTTTATTTTCTTACATCATTGTTCATTTTTATACAATATTTGATTTCTCCTTTTAACACTTTAAATGAGCTTGCAAATCTTGTTAAGACAATAGCACATTACCCATGTGACCTTAAAAAACAATTAAGTAAATAGGTGAGAACTTTTAAGTGCAAATATACCACTGCCTAGCAGTAAATAAATAACAGGAAGAGAATGACTATGAAGAAAAAGAGATGATGGTACCCAACAGTATCCAGCACATAATTGCTAAAAACTACTTGTTAAACTGAATAAGAACTCAAAAGTCAAACAACAGAATGGATATTAGTCCTGAGGGAATCACTTATAATAGCAAAGTAAAATTGGTATTCATGAAGTCCCTGCATTTTCAAGAAAAGGTCAAATTATATTCAATGTAATCTGTTTAAAAGGCATAGAGAAACATACATTCAAAGTGGTATGAAATATGATTTAGAAACAATTCCATCAAAATGGTTAATATAAAATTATTAGTGCTTAAAGGTCAGCTTCCATTGTCTGGATTATTTGCCTAAGGGGGATATCCCCTCATACCAGATAAATGAAGTATTACATGTTTTGATATTGCTTAATACAATATCCATTAAACAATTAGCAGGATTTTCCCCAGAACTCCTAGGCTGCCTTCACCTTTAACACAAGCCCTCAACATTGATTTGTCCATGTGGACTGTTAGGATCAGAACTGTCTGAATTAATGGGTGGTTTGATAGAGGGTGAGCAGAAACGTACACATACGAAAGAACAAAATGTAACCCCCAAAATTAAAATAAAAATATATGAAAAGAATGATCTGCCTTAAAGAAGGTTAGTCTACGGAAGGCAAAGGCATTCTGCGGTCTAGCTCATCACATTAAACTGCAAATGTCTTTTTCTGTTTCAACTTCCTATAGGACATTATATACTGGACATATCACTCTTTTGTCTCACTTCTCTCTCTGATTCAAGAGATAAGAAAGTCAAGTCACTCCTAAGATTTTCCCTGGCAGTGTTATCCCAGAGAACTTTCTCAAGAGAGTTATGTCCAGGTTCAAGGAGAGTGATAGGAGGTTTATGAAGGGCTTCTGATTTAATTCTGCCCAAGATGCTGTACTAGAACGGTTCTTGGCTACTGTCCCAAAATCGACTCTAGAAGAAAACTGGTGGAGAAGAAGCTTTGTTTGACAAATAAATTTTGGTTGACAGTGAATTTGCCCTGGGGCAGGAGGTTGCTCAGAAGAGTTGGATAAGGGTAATACAGGAAGGGAAACAGTGGAAATTTGCTCATGCAAATCACATAAAAGCCACAGGGAAAAATAACTTATAAGTTAAAGAAGAAATCAAAATGACCATAGGGAAATTCCAGAAATTTATTGTAAAGTATTAATGATAATATGAATGAAAGAAGAGAAATACCATGATCATGGATAGGAAGCCTTCCTACCATTGATATATCAATTGTCTCCAAGTGATTAATAGAATCAATTCAATTTCAATCAAACTCCCCAAATATTTTTCATGGAACTGAATAAAATTACTCCAAAATATATTCTATATTGCAAAGTAAAGGGTCAAGAATAACCTGGACAATTTTAAAGAAAAACAAGAAGTAGAAAACATGCTTTTCCAGATGTAATATTTACTATGAAGCTACAGTAATTGTAATAGTGTGGTACTGGCACAGGTTGGAACAAAGAGTCCTAAAACAGTGCACATATAGTAGTTAGATATGTTATAGTGATTTTATGTCAGAGAGGAAAGAATTGCTCAAAAACTGTAACAGGAAAAAGATGAGATTAGATAGAGTTCATTAGAACAAAATGAGATAGAGATACACAAAAAGCAAGCTTAGATGTGTTAAGGACTTAAATGTGAAAATAAGAAAAATCTTAAAAGAAATCAAAGCATTGTACAAAAATGAACAATGATGTTATACACACACACACAGACACACACACACACACACACACACACACACATAAATAAATGAAACCTTCCCTTGGATTACAAACAAGGGGCAGGGAAGAAAGAAAAGAGAGACAAAACTAGCAGGCAAACTATGTATCGGAGACATATAGTAGGGGAAAGGGAGGGAAAGGGATCAAAATGGAAGGGAAAAGCACAAGAGACTGGTGATGGTTCACAAGTGAGTTGGTGGTGGGAAGTTTATGGGGACTTCACCTGAGAGGAAAAATCAAACATTACACGAAAATGAATAATGATGTAGTGTGTGTGTGTGTGTGTGTGTGTGTGTGTGTGTGTGTATTTAAATTTTTAAAAAGTTAAACATCATCTCACGGTTTCTATGGGCCAGGAATTTAAGAGTTGCTTAGCTCAGTGTCTGCTATGAAGTTACAGTTAAGATGTTGACCTAAGTTACAGATATTAGGTCACACATACATCTCAGCAAAATCTTTAAAGACACATCCCAAAAAGCGAAGGAAGTCAAGGAAAAGATAAACAGCTGGGACTATATCAAACTAAAAGCTTCTGTACAGCAAAAGAGACAATAATCAAAACAAACAGACACCCTACTAATTGGGAGAAAATCTTTGCACAAAATACAACCAATAAAGGTCTGATAACTAAAATCTACAAGGAGCTCACACAATTCAACAAAAAATGGGCAGTCAAAAAATGGGCAGACGAGCTAAAAAGACAATTCTGCAAAGAAGAAAAGCATATGGCCAACAGCTATATGAAAAAATGTTCAACATCACTTATAATCAGGGAAATGCAAATCAAAGCCACAATGAGATACCACCTCAGGCCAGTGAGAATGGCGCACATTAACAAAACAGGCAACAACAAATGCTGGTGAGGATGTGGAGAAAAAGGAACTCTTCTACTCTGCTGGTGGGAATGCAAACTGGCCCAACCACTATGGAAAGCCATATGGCGTTTCCTCAAACTGATAAAAGTGGAGCTTCCATACAACTCAGCAATACCACTTTTGGGTATCTACCCAAAGGACACAAAAACACTAATCCAAAAGGATACATGCACCCATACGTTTAGTGCAGTACTATTTACAATAGGGAAGATATGGAAACAACCCAGATGCCCAAAAATAGATGACTGGATCAAGAAGATGTGGTACATATACACAATGGAATACTATTCAGCATTCAAAAAAGATAAACACATGCAATTCGCAGCAACATGGATGGAACTAGAAGGGATCATGCTCAGCGAAATAAGCCAAAAGGAAAAAGAAAAATATCAAATGGTCTCACTTGTAATAGGAATATAGGGGAACCAAATACAAGAGCGACAATCAGCAAGAGGGGGGGAGGGGAGCACAGGAGACTGTGGTGACGATTCACGGGTGAATTGGTGGTGGGAAACCTATGGGGAATACACAGTAATGTAAAAGATATAAATAAAAATAACAATAAAAAAAAACAGATATGAGTCACAGCTCCTATTGCCTGAACCTCTTCAAAGGGATGTCTGGATGATCTCACAACATCCTGAAAGTAAGGAGGCGGCTACAATGGTTTTAGGATATGGTCTAGGGAGTCACAGACTATCATTTCCATTATATTCTATTTATTTAGAGGCAAGCAATCAAGTCTAAAGGGGAATCTCTTGAAGGAAGGGAAGAGTATCAAAGAATCTCTTGGCATATTTAAAAACTATTTTAAGAAATATGAGTATCTTTTGGGTATTGGAATAAAGGCAGTAATTTTTAAGCAAGAGGCGGAAAAGTGTTTATTCTAATTAAAGGTTGATAGACTATATTAAAATTCAACAGCTTTTGCTCTTTAACACCTTAAGACAAGTGAAAGTTAAAAATTTGAGGGAAGATAATCAAAATACATAGTGGAAAAAAGATTATTATCAAGAATTCCTACTAATCAATAGAAAAACCTAATAACCTAGTAGATAAATAGGCAAGAGGAGACACAATAAGTCAATAAACCTATGAACAGATGTTCACCATCATTGTTCATCAGGAAAATGTACAGCAAGACCATAATGAAATATAACCTCACATTCATTTTATTGACAAAACTTTGTAAATCTAGTATGAAGTACTAAAGAGGATGTGAATCTACAGAAGCCTGTACCCTGCTAGTGGGGTATAAATTGATGCAATTATTGTGAAAAACAGTTTTCCAAAACAAAAAGAAAGAAAGAAAGAATCAACATCATTTCAAATAGTGATAAATGCTAAAGGAAAATTGCGTAGTGATAGGCGGACAGCAGCTGGCAGGTCAGCATGTAGGAAGGGGCTACCTTTCTACAGGGTTGTGGGAACAGAGACAGTTAGTGAATTGTGTGACTATCAAGGAGCCAGACATGCATTTGGGTATAAATCATTATTTTGTTCCAAGTTTTTTAAACTCTGGTTAACAGCTTCTTGTTTTTTTCTCTTTTCAGGATTTTTCGATATTTCTTTTTTACCACCCTATTTTCTATGAAACTGCTGGGCTACTTGATATTTCACATAAGTTTTATAAATCCAGACCTCCTTATCAACATACTGCCCAAGGTACTGAGTAGGGACATCCTGTGGAAGCTCCGATGCCTCCTCTTTCCATCTCTGACACTTGAGACAGAGGACATATTACCCCACTGATCCTCAAGAAATAGCCTTGAACAAAAGAAGGCAAGTGCTCTCTGAGTCAGCAGACTACATGTTGGAACTACATGCTAGATGGACGAGGTCCTCTTCAGTTTTTCCCTTGAGATTTACCCACTTGATTATCTTCCTTCCCCAGGTTCTTTATGAGATTGACCTTGCCCAATAAAGAGCTCTGTCAATAAATTTCTGTGACTATATGGATAAGCTCAATAGTACCAGATAGTTTTAAAAAGTACTAGATCATTTTTGAAATAATGTTATATATGATAAGCAAAATTTAAAACGATTGATTCTTCTAGTGAATCTCAGAGATCTAAGAGACTAGATCTTCTGCCATGTGGAAGATTGCTCACTATTCATATTAGAACTCCCTGTTTGCAAGTGACCTTTAGCTTAAGGTAATTTATACACTTATAGCACAAAAAAGAAAACTATTATGTCGTAGAACTTAAAAGCTGGGGTTTCAAGCATGACTAAATCCAGAAACCTAAAAGAAATGTCATGGGAGAGCGCCTCCCTTCCTCTCTCTCACTCTAGATTTCACTCTCAATCCCCTCTCCTCCTCTTCTCCCATCTCTCTCTCTCTCCTCTCCTCTCTCTCCTCTCTTTGAATGGGCATTCTTTTAGTGGCAAGATGCTACCAGCAGCCCAAATTCCATACTACCAGATCAGTAATCAGCCGAATGAAACAGTCTTTCCCAACAGCTCCAGCAATACATCCAGAGTAGCTGGCTTAGCTAGGGTCAGCGGGCTAAACATCCCACAATCAGTGTGGCCAAAGGAATGACAGTCCTCTGATTGGTCAAGCATTAATTCTCAAACCTAATGTTTAACCTTTTTTAAGGGATAGTGGAGATAAGGGATCAAGACAGAGATAAGTGAGCGAGCCCACCTAAACTATAATGAGTGTTTTTTTTCCCCATAAAGAAAAGGCTTAATTCCCAGAGGAGCAACGGACAGTGAACAGGCAGAAGCAGACATAACGGAATCACAATTTTAGCTCTACACATAAACAGCCAATTAAACTCTTAAAACTATAGCTCACTTCATATATTCATATATCTTCCTACCAATTAAAATTATAATTTCTCAAGATCTTGGATTGAGATATTAGAAAGCTACTGCAAAGAACACACCATAAGAACCATGTCAATAATCTGGTCTTCTCTAGGGAAAAAGCAAATGTTCTAAAATAAGTAGCATATGACTGATATAAACTGTTCACAAACACTGGATAATCTACCTAATGGTCAAACCTCTTATTTTTCCAATTATTTGCTGAAGATCCACATGCTTTATTAATAATAGGTAGTCAAATTCCCTCTTAAAGCTATTCCTCCCCCCCACATTGTCAGGAGCCTTATCAGCTCTGAATTCTAAGAGCAAGGAGGGGTCATCCTGGCTTCCGCAAGGAAAGAAATCTCAGACTCCTTGGCCACTGTCATTCCTTCTTGAGGCCACACGGTGTCACTGTTGAAAATCCTACATAGGTTGACCAAATAATTTATTAACCAAATTGGGACACATCTGATAGTAGAAAAAGAACCTATTAATAAGTATGCCAGAACAACAGAAATCAGACAGGACAATTTCAGCAAACTAAAACATATGGTTATCTTACATGCAGTCCAAAATCCTATTTATACTGTATATTTTGCTAAAGCATGTGGGTCCCAATCTTTATAGAGCCAAGAATGCCCCATTAGTACAGTTCCAGTGCCAGAGTTCAAGATGAATCTCTCCTTCCATTCAGCCCTCTGTTTCATGGTCAGTTTCCTAGAAGATCAAGGTTGATTCTAGTTTCTTCTACCCACACCTTTATCTCTTCAGGAAGCCCTTCAGTCTGGGAAGTCAGCCTACTTCAGAGGATAATCTCTCTGGAGCTCAGGAACCTTTCCTTCTGAAGACCCTCGAAACATAAGGGCCAGTGATACACTCCAAGGGCCACACCTTCCCTTACAGGCACTTTCCAGGCTTTTCTAGAACTTCTGCCCCGGGAGTAGAGAAATATTAGTTTATTAAAAGGCATGTTTGGTCTGCCATTCTTTTCTATGGTCAAACTTGGATTTTCTAAGCTGGTATCAACTAGTCTATTTAAGCATCTACATTTTAAGATAATTATTGCTTGGAATGATAAGTTCATATTGCTCATAATTCAAGAAGAGAAGAAAAAATACAGTTGTTAAATTCCTAATATTATGTCTAGTTTGGGAGATATAAAGATGAAGAAGATACAACATCTGTCCTTGGGAAGGTGGGAAGGACAAACAGATATAGCATATGCATAGATGAGTCCTACAATGAAAAATTGGAGGAGGTATTGAGTCCCTATGCGTATGTCCAATAAAAGGTGACATCAGATCCACAGATTATGCACTCTGGGAGAGAGAATGACATGCCAAGCCCAAAACAAGCAGATCATGTGTCAGCAAAGCCATTCTTGACTGAAAAATTAAAATCATCTTTACCCCTTAGACAGAAATACCAAAAAACTGAGAAGCTTCCTTAATCTGTAAATTGCCAAGAATGGGTAAATTCTTAAGCCCAGGCTTCAGAGAAAATCAAATCTTGTCCACCTGGCAATTATTTGGGTAATGCCCAAACACCCGTAGTCACACAAGTTATTCACTCTTCACACTTAATGGAAATCTCTTCCATCATGTCAGTAAAGATTTGCCCTTCACATACCACTTATTTCTGCACTGAATGGCAGTGGAATTCTGGGATCCCTTGAATCTGGCAATTTCTTCCTGCTGTGTGGTCAATGCCACATTGCGCTGGACTTCATTCATGGCAGGAGCCAAGACAGGTGTGTTCGGCTCCCTGTACCACCATCCAGCCACATGACAGGGCAAAGACCACTTTCTAAACTCCTGAATTTGAAACTTGGAATCATGAGGAAAAAAAAAAGTACTTTCACACATTGTGGTTTCTTTATTTTAAGAAAGCGTTTTAAATTTTTCCTTTCATGCATATTTCATTATTCCTCACTGTATTTTCTTTGCAGTAGCTAAACAGAATAATGCTGAGAAAAAAGTTCAGAAGTTGTTGAAGAGGATGCAAATCCCTAATGCCAGCTGCAAATGCACAGGTTTTCCCCTTTTGTTGTTTAAAGGTACTGCTGACTGCATTCTTTGGGGCTATACTAAGAATACAATACTTGAGGGGACATATTCTAAGCACAGTTGTCTGCTCAGAGAGTAAACAGAGCCAGAAGAAATAAAACAACCCCAGAAGGTAGAGAAAGTCTGCAAAAGTGTCCACCATGTAACTCATTACTGGAGAGGGAGATTCTGTGGTAATTTAGAAGGTTTTATTTTTAAAAGAGGAAGATGAGGAAGGGGAGGAGAGGGAGAGGGAAGGAGAAGCAAAAAAAAAAAAATATATATATATATATATATGTTGATCCCTGTTGGTGTAAACTTTTGACAATGAAGTGCTGCTTTTTATGGCTATTTCATCACAAATATTAACTATGCTTTCTTAAAGTGGTTTAAAACCTTCAGTTTTACAAAACAGAAAATCAGAAATCTTGTAAAGGCAAGATTCGATGGTCAAAATCACTGTCTGAAAAATTCTTTCTACTAGGGCAAAACTAAGGGAACCTCTGTGTTTGCAGTGAGAACTGGGAAGACAACATTCACAGGTAGCCTGGGAGCAGAACCCGCCTTGAAATGTCCAGGGGCTAAACTGCTGTGGGCTCGGGTGTCCTGCTCTTCCTGCTGGATATTTGCAGCCGAATCTGGCTCTCAGTAGCAGCAGCTGGCCTCCCAGTGTCTTCAGCTCTGCCCATGACGCAGCAGCCAGCTTTAAATCCCAAAGAGGTGCGCTGCCCTCAGGATTTGATCATGCGTGGTTCCCACAGAAACAGTAGAGGGCACTGTTCCAAGGTGTCAGGGAATCTCCTCAGAAGCAGTTCTTCACACATGTAAATGATACCCCTGCTAAACACAGAACCAGATCAAGGATGGTCCAGGATAATGACAAACCTGTCCCACTGTTCACAGGCTCAGAGCCAGGTCTAACATCAATGACACAGACGACACGGTACCCTATGCCACCACCTATAACTCCGGTCTGACTAGAGTCTTCAGAACACGTGTCCCGAGTGGAAGGATTTCCTTACTGTCTCTGTCCTCTACCTGTGTCCACTGTGAAGCAGGACTCCACAATTTAATAAACCCCCAAATTAGATTTCATTCTACAGTATTACTCACACTAGGTTTTACAATTACATAAACTTAAAATTCATGGAAGCAGAGGAAAAGGATTCACACTGCAGACACTGAGTCAAACTCACCCTTGGTAGTGCTTACTTTTCCTTTTCAAAGTTCCTTCTCCTCCCAACTCTTTAATCAATCTACTTTCCTCTACTCCTACACAGCTTTGAGGAGGGAGAAGGGAGTTCTGCCATACCTTTTTATTTCTCTTGTCCTCTGTGATTATATTGTTCCAGTCAGCAAAACTGAAGCTTAGGAGTTACAGTATATTAACCTGAGTTCACCCTACCGCATGCACTAAGATATCTCAAGGGACCCAGAAAGAACATGGCATGACTTTGTCATGTCACTCCCCCAAGCCTTTGTAACAGACATGCTGATAGCGTAAGTTCCATTTATCAAAGCACGTATCATGTTTCAGGCACCTTTATAAGTATTTCACTTGCATTACTGTATTAAGCACAGTCTTCCAAGGTTAAATTGCCTAATTGGCAAATTAGCTTGTACGGGGAACAAATAAAGTTCTGAGTTGAAAGAACCAGGATCTTTGCCTATGTCTAGCTCCAAAGCTTGGCCTGTGAAACCTCTGTTCTTTTTGACAGCAGATGTTAACCAGACAGCTGGCCAGGGAGAGGCTGGGCATAGTCCAGATTGGTGGGATGTTCTCTCACCAGTGCAGGGAAATCTCAGCGTTGGCTTCATTGGCAGAAGAAATGGATATCAGGCATCTCAGAAAAATCATAGATTGCTAGAATTGGCAGGTAAGTTAGAGATTGTTCTAGGTGCAACGAGATAACTTTCCCCAAGATCAAAGTTCTAGTTAGTGACAGAACCAGGATAAGAACCTGGTCACTTGAGCTCCTTTTCAGTGACCCTCCTAATACACTAGCATTTCCCAACTCTTTACAGTGGAGCACTAACATAATGGAGATTTTGTTGCAATTGTTATTTAAAACCAAAATCAACTATACTTTCATGCCTTTTAAGAGAAAAGCATACTCCTCTCTCTGGGGAAATAAACCTCTATATTTCTCTCTCTCTGCTCTTTGAGAAACTAACGGGGGAAGAGAAGGAAGTGTGACACTTGGACTACATGAACCTTTTTTTAGCAGAGCACATTAATAAATCTTGAGTTATGCAAAGTGTGAATTGTGGGGGAGTGATAAGTGCTAGAACTGAAATGCTTCATAATAAATTTCTGTCACATCTGGGAGAAGATGGAGAGATCGCTGAGCAACATGATAAAGACACTGAAATCTTAGTGGAAATGAACAAGAGACTTTCAGAGGACCAGAAATGGTAATATTCAATTTTAGGTTATTTTCTAAATGGTACTATAACATATGCTCTTATACAATAGCCAGTAAACTTACCACACATAGTTGCAGATACCCACCTCTATAAGCTGCCTATTGTATTCTCTTAGAAGAGAATTTTGGGAGGAAAAAAGGGCTAATATCTCAAGTAGAGTCAATATTAGAACAAAGACAAACAGTTCTAAGTTAAAGAATGAAGAAACAACAAGGAGAAAAGATATCAGAAATCCTCAGGAAAAGAATAAAAAATAGTACATAAAATGCGACCAATAGTAGGAAAGGCAATCTTATCTTGTATTAAGAGGGTGGTGGCTCCTGTTGACATATAGCTTTTAAAAGAATCTTCTACATCATTCTCTTCTTTCTGCTTCATTCTCTCCAAAGAAGCAAACCAATGTCAAGCAGCTTTCCCTGCTTGACAATTTCAGATTTCACATTTCAGTCTTTATTCCATTTTGAAGTGACTTTTGTACCTGGTGTAAAATATGGGCTAATTTCATATTTTTACATGTGGATATCCAGTTTTCCAGCACCATTTATTAATGAGATTAATATTTTCCCATTGTGAATTCTTGCCACCTTTGTCAAAAATCAGTTGATTATATATGCAAGGGTTTATTTCTAGGATCTCAGTTCTGTTCAATTGATCAGTATCTATATTTATACCAGTGCCATACTGTGTTGGCTACTATAGCTTTAAAATATAGCTTAAAATCAGGACATGTAATACCTCCAGTCTTCTTGTTCTTATTCAAAATTGTTTTAGGATTTTGGTGTCTTAAATGGTTCCATATGAATTTTAAGATTTTTTTTGTATTTTTGTGAAAAATACCTTCAGAATTTTGATAAAAGATTGCATTGAATATGTAGGTTCTTCTAATCCATATTAGTTCTTTTGTATACATTTTAGTTCCCTTCTCATTTCCTTTTGTGTATAGTCTATAGCTATTTTCTTTATCATTACCGTGGGGATTATACTTAACATTTAAAAGCTGTAACACTCCAGTTTGAATTTATACTAAATCTTAATAACATATAAAAACTCTGTTCTTATTGGTTATTAATGTCAGCTCCTTTTGGTTATTAATGTCATAAATTATATCTTTATACATTATGTGTCTAAAAGCAAACTAATAATTAGCTTTTATGCTGATCTCTTGAGCTGTACAGAAAATAAGATGTGGACTTATAATAAAAATAGTTTTTAACCTAATCATATTTTTCACTGTATTAGTATCTTTAATCATGTAGAAAATAAAAAGTGCAATTAACAGGCCAGTGCTTTTAAATTGTTTATGTATTTATCACTACTGAAATGTGCACGTGTGTGTGCACACAGAGCCTAAAGTTACAGACGTCACTTCAACTGCAGGATTCCCTTTTGCATTTCTTTTAGGGCAGGTCTGGTAGTAATAAATTCCCTTCACTTTAGTTTTTCTGGAAATGTCTTCATTTCTCCCTCACTTTTGATAGAAAGTTATACTGGACATAGGATTATTGGTTGAGTTGTTTGGTTTTTTTCTTCGTTCAGTACTTTAAATGAATCATCCCCTATCTTACTTCCTAAGTTTCTGATGTGTAATATGTTGATAATCTTATGGCAGATTTCTTGTATGTGGTTAGTCACTTTTCTCTAGTTGCTTTCAAGATTCTCTTTGCATCTTTGTCTTTCAACATCTTCATTATACACACATAAAACAGAACTTCTGGGTTCAGCTCTATAGCACTCCAATAATTCAAATAAACTACAATATACTAGTCACACATTGTTTGGTTCCACTGCATATAAAAATTTTATTTATACCATACCGCAGTCTCTTTCAGCATACAATAGCATTGTATCTAAAAAAAATGTATATACCTTAAATATGACAGACACAAAGTGAGTACATGTTATTGGAAAAATGACACTGGCAGACTTGCTCAATACAGGGTTGCTACAAACCTTCAATTTGAAAAAAAAAAGTGATATATGTGAAGTACAATAAAGCAAAACAAAATGAAGTATGCATGGGTCGGTTTTAGTTCATCCTATTGGAATTCATTGAGCTTTTTGGATATTTATATTCATGTATTTAATTAAATTTGGGAAGTTTTCAGCCATTGTTTCTTTGCATAATCTCTTTTTCCCTTTCTCTCCTTTTATCCTTCTGGTGCTCCCACAAAAGTACCATGGTAAAGGCAGGATCTCCTGGGTGAAGAGCCTACGGGACTGGTGGAACACACCTAGTGCGTCAATATATCACTTGATGGGTTGCACTGGTCCCATAGGTTCCATTCATCTTTCTTTAATCTTTTTTCTTTCTGTTCCTCAGACATGATCATTTCAATTGCTCTATCTTAATGCTTTCTGATATTTTCTTCTGGTTGTTAAAAAATGCCTTTGCATATCTCTAGTGAATTTTTAATTTCAGTTATTGTACTTTTCAGCTCAGCAATTTCTTTTTTAGGTTTTCTACCTCTTTATAGATATTTCCGTTTTGTTCATATTTCATTGTCTTGATGTTCTCCACATCTTTAATTCTTTGAACATCTTTAAGATGACTGTCTTAAAGTATGCCTAACAAGTCCACCATCTGTTCTTTCTCATTGATGGTTTCTGTTGGATTTTATTTTTCTTTGAATGGTCAATGTGTTCCTATTTCTTTGCATTCCTTGTGGAAAACTGGCCATTTGGATCTAATGATGTAGTGACTCTGGAAATCAGATTTTGCCCTTACCCAGGAACTGTTCATTTGGGGGGTTTGTTTTGCTTTTTATTGTGGTAGGCTAACTCTGTGCAAGGGATCAGTCTAGTAAACTTCAAGTCTTCTTGGGTTGCTTCAGATCCTCCATCTTTTCCAGGGCATTCTCCTATATATGCAATTGCTTTTGAATGTCCTAGACTTTTCATTGTGCATCACACAACTGCATAAAAGCTGCTCTAGGAACATGTGCCTGTTTCCAGGCTGGGGGTAAGGAATGAAAAACTGTTACAATGCTAAATACTGAAATTTAATCAGATTCACTGTAATGTATCATTCTTCAACTCTTTCCCTGAAAGTCACAAGCCTGCAGTGAGCTGTGTGAGTGAACTGTCAATACTCAGTGCACTCAATGCAGTGCACTGTGTGCAGGGAGATGTGTGCAGTACAGTGTGCTGTGTGAAGTGGTCGTGTTAATGTCATGTGGTGGTTATGCTAACAGCATGTGATGGGCATGTAGCATCATGAGATTCACATATGAGCTGGCCGCCCAACTTCCTGCCACACCTGAGTTTGATAAATGGCTTCTACAGAGGAGAGCTTCACAGTATGTGCCTAGAAACTCCCTTGAGATTGCCTTCAGCCCATATTCAATCACAAAATACCTTAGCAATCTGAAAGACCAAATATATTAATGCCTGCAGCTGTAGGAGCCAGGCAGGTTATAAGAAGCAGTAAAGAGGACATGTAAAGACAATATTGAGGGGTGGGTGACAGGACTTTTCTTTATATTATCCTCACTTAGAAGTTCATCAAAGAGAGGAAATGTTAGCATCCCTTTATTTGTTTTTGACTCTCTTTGGGGCAGGGGAACCACACAAAGTATAAGGCTGTAAGAGTTGTTTATTAGGTTTGAAATGGTATTAGAGGTCTATATGCAATAGCTCTCCCTACCTTCACTTACTAGAATCCACTCCCAACACACACACACCAGCCAATTTGGAAATGAAAAATCAACCCCTCAAGAAGAAGCAGGCCTCACCCCCAATCCAGAGATCGTTGTGACAGTCACACAGGAAATGGTACTATAAAGGTAAAAATCTTTGTCTTATCTTAGCTAATGACTTCCTCAATACACACGGACACACCCCACACTCTTTGGACTTAAAAGTCACAGTCAACGGACATTCTTTACGTTGTTCTATATTCTTTCCTCTACATTCTCCCAAAAGAGAGAAAAAAACTCCATCTTGTTTTCCCACTCCACAGGAGGTAAATCATGTGTTTTGGTAAAACTCTTTTGCATCCTGACAGGTTTATTTCTCTTCCTTTGCTCTAATTTGACCTGTATTCCTTGGGCAATAAAGGTCAAAAAGCTGCCTCAGGAACAGGTCCTGGCATTTCCCAGAGTCCAAATCAGTAACTTCCACTTGAGAGTCCAGTGGCTAATACCAAACGAGGCCTCCACTTTATACTCTGCTGAATACAAAGCTACTCTGTGAACCCGCCATTGCCATCTTCCTATACACCCTTCAGTCATTTTGCAGAAGCACCAGATCTTTGAGAACCCAGCAGTATATGACACTGCTTCAAAAAGTATTTTTAACTCTATACCGCTCTGCAATGACTCAGAAAAGATATAATAGGCAAGAAAATACCAAAATCACGACTCCAGAGGCACAACGCTGACCTGTTATGCAAGCAGAAGACAAGTCTGTAGACCCACTTGGGCCACACGGTGGTGCTAGCCTCAAAAACATTCCCCAAGAAGGAAATGAAAGCAGTTCCACTTTCCTCCCATGAATGGTACAGCTGTACACTGTAGTTAAGATATCACTTATCTAAGGGGACTATACATTGATTCTGCAAATAAGCATTGAGAATAGATGTGTTTGTCCTACTCCTCATTCCCACCCAACTTCCCAGGGGGAATAAAAGGAACCAAATCACAGTTCTTCTCAACTCAAAGATTCAATATTTACTGGACCTGGAGCAAAGAATGACTCACATCAGGCTATTAGATGTGTACAACCCTGGCACAGAGCCTATTATTCCTGAGAGGGAGCTGTGTGGCCTGGGGAGAGCTGGTCAATTAGCCATCTAAGGCTCTTCATTGGATTCTTGTGTGTGTTGTTGGCAATCACAGAAAATGGAAACAGCAAACATGTCACTGACTTAAAAAAAAACAACCAGCAGACATTTCACTGGTGCCACTGGTGTGCCTTCCAGGACAATGAGCAGAGAAGACCAGAAAGTCTGCTTTTGGCTTCTAAACCAAAAACTGTGCCTCCCACCTGTCATATGACCAAGTGTCACCAGCTGTCTTGGTGGGGGGGGGGTGTATGTGTGACCTCAGTCTTTCACTTAAATATTTTAAAAGCATAAGGAAATCCTATTTACGTATGGTAAGTAGGACTTAGACAACACAGAAGACGTCAAATGCAACCAACTTACAGGTATAGCAACAAACAACTTTTAAAAGCATGGTACCTATCAACACCAAAAAGAACTCAATTTTACAAGGGGAGAATGAGAATGGCACAAGCTATTTAACAATCCTCTCTGATTCAGCTCTTACCTGATGCTGAGCCAGGCAACCACGACAACATTGTCTGCAGATACAGGTCCAACGTGTTTTTAGACCTGGCCCTACACACATGGGCAGCTTGCTGACACCTGTGATTTGGAAGATAACACAAAACCACTACCCCAAAATATCCTCTTTTGGCCTGCCATGAACTTTTGACCCTTTCTATCTGTTTAAAATCCATACCTTTAGATAGGAGTTCCTAAGGATATTATCCCTATAAATGCATTCATAAAATAAACATCTTAACAGAGGAGGAAGAAAAGTTCCCATTAGAATGAATGAGTTCATTATATTGGTCAACTAGCCTTTGAAAGATCAAAAAGCTGGAAACTGAGAAAATGGCATATGGTAGAACTAATTGCCAACCAAGTCCAAAAGAGTTGAGCATCCGTAAATTCTGGGGTCAAGGAATGACTTGGGATATAAGCAAGAATGAGTGTGAAGCATTTTCTCATTCATAATAGACCAAAACCAGCAAAGTAGTGTCTCATGGGATCACATTCAGTTGTGTCCATTCTACTCACAGTGTTTTTCTTAAATTGCATTTGTTGCAAATATTCAAAATTCTAGAGATGCCTTCGAAAAGTTTGGATTTGGGGTTTCTCTTTAAAAAAGGAAACGTTTTGTCATCACTGCATGGAAATCCTTTTTTTTTTTTTAAGATCTAATTTTATTTATACATACAAGCTGGGGTACAGGCCAGAGGCATGGGGCGGCGAGAGGGTTCACCAGAGACAGAGTGGGGAGCAGAACAGGCAGATCAGAAGTACACTGCTGAGGGGAGCAGCGGGCGAGGCAGGAGAGGTCTGCCGCACCATGTGAGATTCTCCCCGGCCGGGCGTCGAACTCGCGTCACCGCTGCCCCGACAGCTCCACAGCACAGGGCTCAACCGCTGCACCACCGGGGCGGCCCTGGATGGAATTCTTAAGCAGCAATAATTGCTCTAAGTGAGAAATAACAGGTAAGTCAACAGAGTAGATGACCATTTGTTCCCCAGGGCCCTACACACCTACTGTGTCATATCTGGTCTACTTTATTCATCAGTGGATTCACTGATGAAAGACCTTTAAATCTAATCAATCTTAATTCCTAAAGGCCACACAGAGAATCCTTAAAAGGAAGATAATGATGCCAACAGAGTGGGAAGCTACCAAAAAATAAACCACTTTCAAAAAACACATGCTATACCGGATAGTACTAAAGGAAACACCTAGAGAAAAAATTAATATAGCATCAACGTACTGGGTTAAAAAGAAAGCACAAGGAGTTCCAGGGACTCTGAGCAGCGTGAACAAGAAAGACAACTGAAAAACCATATGATGTGATTAGAAAATTTTCCTGAATCTTGGCTGATGATTTATGAGGCAGCAAACCACAAGACTTACTAACAAATCATATGAACTTTAGAAATAGTCAAAGGCTCCCCATGCAGCCAATATGCTCAGTTTCCCACAGCTCTCAGATGAAGAGTGATGGAACTAAGCTGCAATAAAGGAGATTAGGCTCAGGCTGAACATCAGGAACAGATCACATTCTAGAATTATATTCATTAAACTCTGAAATGATTCACAAAATTATAAATTACTTGTACTCAAGCAATTTGTGCCTGAGTCTGAATTTTTAAAGGTGACTGAGTGATAACATGATGAGGTCAATGCCACTGAAAGTAGCACCATGTTTTACACCATGTGTAACAATTCCCCTAGAAAAGAGAGGCAGCAGAATGGATCAGGGTACATAGCAGGAGGGAGGGCATGGCCTAGTGTTTTTATTGTATTTTCCATGGAAAAGGCAGGTCAGGGAAGGGAAAACATGTAAGAATTGACTAGTTTGAAAAATATTGGCAAACCCTGGGCTATATAGTGGTAGTCTTTGGTTGTCTGGCACCCTGGGTGATTAGGGAAGGGAAATACTGACTTCATGTGTGAGTTAGCTTAAGGAGGTAGTAAGGGGTATAGACTCAGGGTTAGTTCAAGGGATTGTAATATGATTTTTGCACACCTGTGAAAACTGGATTGCAGGAGAGACGCAAACAAGTCTGGTCATGAGTTGGTTCTGTGATTAATGGAAGCCAAATAGACAAATATAGACTCTAAGAAAACACAGAACACTACGAGACTTTAAGATGCCTTCAATCTAAACTCGCCATCTTCTAAATGTGGAAATTGATATTTAAAGATGTGATGTCCAAATTCAACAAAGAATGCTAGCAGCTCTGTACAGAACAGAATTCTCATGCACTACTCGCAACTCTGTGACTTCTCTGTTGCCCTCTACTGACTTCCACCAACAGGCATATCGACTTCTGCAATTCCCTTATGATGTCTTGAGAATCGAAAGCAGGGACCGGCAAACTTATCTGTAAATGATTAAGATTCAGTACGTATCTTGTGGGCCATACAGTTTCCATCACAACTACTCAACTCTGCAGTTGTAGTGCTAAAGCAACTGTAGACAATACATTAACAAATGCTTATATCTGTGTACCAATACCACTTTATCTGTGGACACTGAAATTGGAATTTTGTATTAATTTTCACATCATAAACTTAATTTCTCATCTGCTTAAAAGTATAATAACTCTTCTTAGCTTGTACAAAAACTAGCAATGGGCTACATTTTGTCCATGAATCATAGTTCACTAACCTTTGTTCTAAAGAATTTGTCTGCATACTTCAGTGAAATCTGAAATGAATGAGTTAGATGAGTTTACCACTCTAGATCTTGTTTCCCCAATGATAAAATGAGGTAACTAAACTCTAGATCTTTGCATATCTGTGAGCTTGAGACATTATCTAAGGGTACTTAAAAAGGGGAGAGGGCTTCTGAGAGGGAATCTGTGGGCTTTCTTTTATGGGACATTATTTAGAAATAACCTCTCTTAGATATCTCAATAACCACAGTGATTTAGGAATTACATCATAAAGAACATTAGATACACAGAGTTGCAAAGAAAAAAAAATTTTTTCATGGACTGCTAAGTTTAGGGAACTAGAGTAAATGGATTTCTCTATTCCACCAACCTCACATTCCAGGACTATCCTAAGTGGGCACCTTCCAAAAGTAGACTCAGACACGGTCTTGGGTGCAAGCAGGTTATATCAGAGGCAAAACTAGAAAGCACAATAAGTCAGGTACAACTGACACAGGAAAACGAGGAACATAACATACAGCTTATGTTAATGAACAAGTTACTGCTATAACTGGAACTCAGTTCTGCCAAAAACTCTCTGAGAAACTGTGCTATGGCTTCAGAATAAGTTCACGGAGGATGGGGGAGGTTTAGGTATTTACGTCAGGTTCAACCTCCCAATGATTGAGAGTTGCCCCAAAGACAAATGGAACACTCCTACTCTCCAAGATTTCACCTGCAGGGAGTCCAGAAGCTCCCAGAATGGTGAAGAAAGCCCTCGGGCAAAGGAGAAGAGACATTAAGGTGGGAAGCTATCAATAAGTCAGAATCATCTACCATGGCTATATTCAGAAAGGTGTTGAGGAGATAAGGTGTGGGCATCACCTTGATTTGAAATGGGGAGGGAAGAATGAAAAAAGGAAGCAACATTTTCTGAACTCATTTTTCCTCAAAATACTTTCTTGCACAAAGCATCCCAATTAATTTGACTCTGCAACTCCTTTATTCATGAAGCATAATGATTAGATAGATAGTGCTTCAAGGGAAATAGGATGGAGCCAGTGTCTAGGTAATCTTGGTAAAATTAGAGGATCTCTTAGACTATAATTTCTAAAATCAATATGATAAAACATAAGCTGCTGTCATCCCTGGGACAGAAACTAGGCCAAAACAATTTACACCATGCCAGGCATGAGGTCAACTCCAACATGAAAAAAAAGAATAACAAAGAACAATTCATCTCCAAATGAGGCTGCCATTTGAAGTGATGCATGTCGGAGGAGGGACAGAATGTTCAAAGTGTGGCTGGAACCAAGACAAGGCCTCACCATCTGCCATCTGAGTCCTGTCTCCCCAGTCCTTTAACCCTCTGCACACCTGCTCAGGCATGTCACACTGGGCAAGAGATGCCCACATGATAACTAATGCTGTGGTAATAAAAACAAAAGGTCAAGAAATAGGTCTTAGGCCTCCAACACGTTTACCTCCTGAAATTTGGAATCTGCCTCCAAGAAGAAACATATGGACAAGCGATCATAAACCTAGAGCTTAAATGTACACAGAATTGAAGTTTCTGTGTGATATGAATTTTCAGACTAGCAGGTCATATATAAAAAATGAGCAAATCATTCAAGTAGTAGCATAGCAAATGCTAAACACACCCTAACCTGGAATCCATTATACATATTCTCATTTTGAACTTTGACCAACACAAGAACCATCTCCTCTCTGCCTTCATTCAGATTTCATCTCTAGACCTCCTTTTTTCCAGGAAAGGTAAAATAAACCCAACCAAAACTAATTATGAAGAAGTACCTCTCTGTGCTCAAAGTAATCAGTTTTCCTAAAAAGTCTTGTCCTAAAGAATACAATTTGGCCATTTCAGCTCTTTAAACCACCACACCAGAGACTAGGTTTATATGAATGTGTCACATCAAAAGAGGAACAGACCTGGTTTCTGTAAGAAACCTATTTACTTGGTCTACCATTCATAGGCAACAGATTTTGATTCCTAATGTTAGATAAAATCCTTCTAGTTCAAGTGTCTCTCTTTAAAAATAACTGAAATAGGGCCTCCCTGGTGTCACAGCGGTTAAGCGCTGCGCTGTGGAGCTGTCGGCAGCGGCAACGCAAGTTCGATGCCCGGCCAGGGAGATTCCCACATGGCGCGGCAGACCTCTCCTGCCTTGCCCACTGCTCCCCTCAGCAGTGTGTTTCCGTCCATCTGCCTGTTCTGCTCCCCACTCTGTCTCTGGTGAACCCTCTTGCCGCACCACGCCTCTGGCCTGTACCCCAACTTGTACACATAAATAAACAAATCTAAAAAAATTTTTTTTGAAAAAAAATAACTGAAATATTTCTTTTAATTTGAGAATTACAAACATATCAAAAGACACATTGTGAATATATCATATGCGGTTAAATAGATATATACTCTTTCCTAATTAGTTTGGCTAAGCATATGAAACTGGGAACGCAAAAAAGTGCAGTTAGGTGTACAAAGTCTAAGGTCAGACTGCTTGGTTTTTCCCTGACCTCATCACTTGTGACAAATCACTTAATCTCTCGAAATGTAAGGTTCTTCCTATCTAAAGGAGGAAGTTTCTTCCTATCTATAGGAGGAATGATAATACACATAATTAAAATGCCTGTAAATAAAAATACATGCAAAGTATAAAATACAGTATCTCAAACACAGTAAGAATTTGTGAACTATTTACAGATTGAAAAATAGCTCCCCCAAAGATATCCATGTCTGAAATTTGTAAATGGTACCTTATAGAGAATAAGCATCCTTAAAGATGTGATTAAACTGAGGATATTGACATGGGGAACTTATCTGGAATATCTGGGTGGGCTCTAAATGCAACCACAGATCTCCGATCTCCTTTCAAGAAGAAGGGAGAAGGCTAGTATCAACTCTCCCAAAAGACAAGCCGCCTATAAAGAGACATCAGCCAAACCCAGAGAAGATCCAGAAACGCTACATAAATCTAACACCCTCACGGGTGAGTAGAACTTGGAAAGAAGCTAAAAAGACTGATCAAGGAGAAGAAAGAACCACCAGATCCCCTCTCCCCTCCCCTCAACACAAAACCGGACCAGGA
>PVIJ01004480.1:0-117189 GCA_004024925.1 Scalopus aquaticus
TGGCACCCCACCCCCCACCCCCCCACGTGACAGCAGACTCTCAGCCAGGCTGTTCCTGTGTCCCCTCTGCCTGCCCCGTGGCTTCTTCCCACACCTGCCCCTTGGTGGGGCAGCAGCCGTTCCACCCCACTGTCCATCCGAGGGCCTCCGCGGCCAGTGGGGAGCCGGGGTGCTGCCGTGAATCGGTGAACTGTCAGTGCTTTGTCCATTTCTCTGGTTACCACTTCAACATCTTTGCTGAAATAGAATTTGAATTTCAAAAGGTTTAAAGAACATTTCTCAAACCCACAATTTCCCAGCAGCTTGAAAACCTCTTAAAACATTACCTTCAATCTGCCGCTCGTGATGAGTGGATATCGAGCACTTCTGCGAGCTGCGTCATGCTGGTTAGTCAGGAGCCGCCTTCCGCTGCTCCCCGCTCACCCACAAGCCCGCATTCAACCAACGAGGCTCCCTTCGGTTTCTGGGAAGAACAATCCAATTCTCAGAAAGCTGATACCTATGGAGTCTCCGCGGAGGAAATAATTCCCTAAATGTATAAGGGATGCTCATCTCAATAAAGAAATGGCAAGTTGGATTGGAGGGTGCAGGGATGAAGAGAGGATTTATACAGGAAGCATAGGAAGGGGGCAGCGCTCTCTCCTGGGGTAGCCGGTGAGGTCACTCTCTCGGCGGCGACCCATCTTTGGCAACATAGTCATTTTTATTTAGGGTGAAGGAGGCTGCTGTGAGGGCTGCAGTGGGAGTTCCATTGTCAATTCTGCATTAAAGAACCATTAAAATAAAGTGTTACAGTAAGAAGCTCTGTCTGCTAGACATTTCTCAGAAGAGCTTTGTGCCTCTTCTGAGGGCTGCCTGCTTCTTCTTTTCATTTTCAGGAGGGGGAGAAGTGCCCCTAACGAACCGAGCCTTTTTAATTGATTATAAAAACAGAAGCGAACACAGCAGAGGGAATTGTTGGCAGTGCTTTTACAGCAAGTGGCGAATCACTGCATATTCATTTGTTTCTCATTGGCCAAGATGAAGCCTCTTTTGGTATTAAAGCAAATGTGCTGTGAAGTTGCAGAGGACAGGGCTTAACAACTTTTCCTGGCTGGAGGCCGGGTAATTTTTTTGGTGGAAGGTGGGAGGGCCGAGAAATGGTGGAGGTAGGGAACTGAGATGGAGAGGCCGGGAGTGAAGAGGGGGTGGGCTTAGTGAAAGCAGGAGCCGTACGGTGATGCCATAGTCTCTGAGGAAACGGAAAAGATGGTTTCATTTGTGTAGGTGTCAGGTGGGAGATTTGGATAACAACCCGGCAACTACAGGAACCATCTGACTTCAGAGCGGCCAGACTTGGCATAGCACACCATTATTTTGGCTGTCCAGGAAATAGGACTGCATTGACTTGTTTTATGACAGAAGAGAGGAAGTCATTCATCTGACCCCAGTTTCTACTCACTGTGTGATTGTCTGTGTTCTTATGTAGTTTACAGGAACCTGGCTCCGTCTTACACACACTAAGAACCAGATCCTGTTTCGGCACACTCTCTTCCTGTCCTCTGCAGGTCTCTTTCAATCCCTCTTCTTCCTTCTTTTCCATTTTGTTGTATTCACTTCTCAATGTTCCCCTTCTGTTCCAGTCTGTTGGGACTCTATTGCACAGACTGTTCAGTTTCTTTAAAAGAGTCAGCTTATTCCTGCCTCAGGACCTTTGCACATGTTATTCCTTTCTCCCTAGTTGCTCTTCTCCAACCCCCTGCTCCTTCCCTCAAGGTTGAGCTGGTTCTAATCATCCTTCTTGCTTCTTCAAAGAAGGTGTCCAAGGACACCCTGACCAGCGAGAGAGTTCCTGTTAGGGAGCCTTTCACACTGTACTTTCCCTTTATAGCAAGTACTTCAGCTTTCATTAGGTAATTGCTGTCTTTATCCAGCATAATATGCATATTTCTGTCAGATCTTAATCATTGAAGAACTCACAAATTATATGGCTCCGTATATTCATTTCATCTTGAAAAATTTATGACATTTTGGAGATAATGAATTTTAAGGATGGGGCTTTGAGACAGCAGCATAGAATCCTGCCTGATTCTGTAAAGTATTGGACTGTTTGATCAGAGATTGTAAACTTTTGGACTCTAAGACCAGTAAGTCATTATTAGGAGGGGAGGAGAAGGGGTTTGTGTGTAAATTTAGACAAATGGGACAAAGGGATGGTGATGAGTGGAACTAGATGCTTATGGGAGAACTGAATGTAGTGTACACACAAGTCAATTCTCTGATGCACACCTGGAACTCATATAATGTTGTAATGCAAGGTAACTTTATATAATTTTTTTCAATTGAAAAAATACTGCTCCTAAGAAAGTCAAACCTTTTTTAGTCGATTCACTAGGATTTTTTTTCAAGAGATATACCTAGAATAAGGGATTCAAATAGAAAAACAAAAAAATACATATTCCATCTAAGTTTAACCAAGTAGACAACATGTATGGTGACATACATATCAGATTAAGTGGGAGCAAGCCCAGGTGAACCTCGGACAGCAGATGGCTGGTGGGGACAGAGTGGCTGAGCATCCTGGCTCTGAGGCTGCCCCATCAGTCAGAATGTTCTGTGGAGCAAATGGGGTCTGTTGGTTAATATCTTGACTTGCTAAGTGGTGGGTGGTGAATGAAAAGAATTTTTCCTATTTCCAAGTGTTTTTAATAGATTATTAACATCAGTTTCTATTGACTGATACAGAATTCTATAGAGGCCAGGTCAGTCCCTGCACACAGTAGGTCCTCACTCATAACTTGTGGAGAAAATGAATGGTCCCCTAATTCAAGACTCACTCTTTCAGCCCATGCATGAAGGTCATTTCTTACCCCAAGCTTTTTGTAAAACCAGCTTTGGAGTTGGATTGACTAATTCACTGACAAGCCCGAGAATCACAGGAGCAGCTATAATAGACTTACGTGAGGCAAGACATTTTAACTTCCCTTTTGCCATCAAATACAGAGAGTAAGAAATGCGTGCCAACCTGTAGATTTTCATTTTTGAAAAAATGTCAAATATAGTCCCTAATGCGAACAACTGTATCTTAAATATATGTGACAAATAAAAACATAATCACATTTAAAGCCAAAAACGGATTGGTGAAAGAGGTGGGTATTTATAATATAGCGAGGAAATACCTGAATCAACACTAAAGGGATTTTATGTCTCGATGATCTCAAAGTTCTTTTGCAGTCCAGAATACTAATATCAAAGGAATGATTTCTGATGCATGTCTGAAAACATGAGCAGATATTCCACGAGAACTGCTTGCCAAACGCCTTGGCTGTGCGGGGGTCTCATGACGACAGATGAATAAGGCATGGTCTCTTCGAGAAAATGACAATCCAGTGGACCAGACTGGTTGGAACATCATTATTTTATCAGAGTAAAAAAAAAAATGTTATGAGGAGAGAGCAGGGAGGAATGAAAGATTTGCTTTGAATTGAGATACTGATAATAAAGAGATTTGTGAAGCTATGCACAGTTAGCAGCGGGAAAAACAGAACATACTTAACCTGCTTGGAAACGTTACTTAGAGGCGCTGGCATGAGTGCGTACCCGTCTCTGGGACACCAGGGAAGAGAGCGCCCAACAAGCTGGAAGCTCTGTTTCTCCTCTGCTTTTTGTCAGACTCAGAGTCTAACTGTCTCAATAAAGAGTAATAATAATGTCATGAGAGCCACCTTCTGCTCCCAAGGTCCCCAGCTCCCGACTACCAGTAAAGACTCAAGCAAGGACCATGGGTGGTGGGCAGTTCTATGCAGAAAAGGCAGATGCGAAACCGGAAGCTCTAGCATCTGCCCTGACGTCATGGGCACGTTCGTTAGGTAAGAGTCCTGCGCTTCTCTAAGTCATCTGTGGGAGTGACGTCCACGGACTTCCCTTTGCCGAGAGGGTGTGCTAATGGCAGGGTTCCGCTTTTGGGAGGTGACCACCAGATCCTCCAGAAACTCGTGAGAAATACCAGAGAGGCTTTTGGGGAAATAGGTTTGCTGTGAGATATTTTGATCTGAGGACAAGGTAGAATTTATGCTGGGGGGCAAGTGGTAAAAGCTTCTTTCTTAACTCCAGAGTGAATGCTGGTGGTGATGGGAATTTGGGTAACAAAGACCTAGGGCCTGGTGCATGACTGTGGCTTCTGATCCCAGATGATCAGCAAGTAATTTCCATATTGTTCTCCAAAGATTTCCTGAGAGCCATTCTCCATTTCTTTACTGTTTCTAAGTCTCTTCTGGGTTGTTTATCACTTATAAATGTTTTTTCGAAGTATTAAAAATTTATTTAAAAATTGTACCATTTTAATTGAGGTAACATTGGCTGACAACACTGTAAATGACTAGGGGTACAGGTTCACACCTCTACAAATGTATGTTATCACATCGTATCCACCACCAAAGCACCCGTGGTCCTCCACCAAAGTCAATTGGGCCCCTCTCCCTGGTGGTCTCAATTCTACAGTCAGAATTTTATGGTTTGTTTTTGGCTGTTCCTTTGTTGTTGTTGTTTAAATATTTTACTTTGAGTAAAATCATCAGTATTCGTTTTTCTACTGATTTATTTCACTTAACGTGGTCTCCTCCAGTTCCATTCATGTTGTTGCAAATGGCAAGAGTTCATCTTTTATTTAACAACTGTGTAATAGTCCATAATGTGTACACACACACACACCCCATTTTTGTTTTTCTACTCATCTTTTGTTTTCCTCATGAACCAAGTGAAAAACTTAGCTTTGGGGGAGAATAAGCAATTTTTGAGCTGCTGATATGAAATCTTTCTCTGGCTATAATAATTTTATTTTTCTAATGTCTTCAAGGATCACTGAAGAATCTTAAGAATGTTAGTGGTGTCAAATGGGTAATGTGAAGAATCTATGACTCTGATGAGCCATAGTTCTCGTAGGAACTGGGTAATAATGGTTAATTTCTTGGGTCCACAGATGTTGTACAAGTACCAACTCTGAAAAAGATATATCTATCAGTAGTCTTCAGATGGGGGGTGTCACAGATTGATAAATTGCCAGGAGACTAGACAAGTTTATCTTTTAAAAGTGATCCAATTTTTATGAAACACCTGGAGAAAAATTTTAAGGAACCACAAGACTCAGTTTTATTAATATTTCATTCTAGAAAACTCTGCTCATACTTCTGATAAACTAATGTCTATGCGATATCCAGTAAAATGGCCCTAAAATATATTATCATGATAGACAAAGTGCATGTGTATTTTAAATATGTTGCGATATTATAAAGCAGGCATGTATGACCCACTTCTTCCCATATACTTCTCTTTCTAGTGTGGCTCTTCCTTCTTTTTCTTCTTCAGGCATTCAGAATCCCCAAGACTTACACTCTGTCCCTTTATGTTTACTCTGGCCTCTCAAAGACTTCTTATGAAAGGAACTAATCCTGTGTGCGTCTTAATGCAAATATAAGTCAGTGTGATACTGAGGTCAGGGGACTTAAAATAAGGAAAGGCTGGGGCGTTGTCTAACATTTAAAAAAAGTTGAAGAATGAGAGTACTTTAGTTCAAGATTTTGAATAGGTAGTACATTCATGGTTTTGAAGAATCTTTCTTGTTATTTTTGTATCATTCCAGAATTTGTTATGCATAGGAAAGAAATAAGAAATATAAATGTAACTTCTGATCCCTTTTACTCAAAGAGACACATTATGTATACTGTTCATAATTTCCTTTCTTCACCTTGCACAGGTAAGGAGATTGATTAGTACATTAAATTGTACTCATTCTATTTTATGTTTACACTCACATAGAGTTTCATTTCATGGAGATACCCTACCTTATTAATCAGTTTGCTATTTAGGAAAATTTTTGTTTTGATTTTTGCTGTTTCAAACAAGGCTGCAATGAACTGTGTCATCAGCCATTTTGAATATGTATAAATATATCTGCAGGAAGATTTCCCAGAATCTCTGGGTCTAAGGGTACAGGCATTTGTAACTTTAACAGATATTGCCAAATCACCCTCTATTGCACTTGTCCCCACTGTCATTCCCACTGGTGATGTTGAGAGGGTGCATTTTCCCCATAGGCTCAAAAACAAAGTATGTTATAATGAGATGTTTTTAATCCTTATTAAACAAATTTCTAGGACTAGAGTGCTTTTGAGGAAGGAATTTGTTTTATGTCTGAAAACCTTCTCCATCTTCTGAAGCCATTGTCCCTTGGGCAGAAACAGCAAAGCAATACTTGCTATGTTCCAGGCACTGTGCCAAAGACTCGGGAAGCAAAGGTAGATGCATTAAGTTTTATACTCTTTTCCTTCCCTGTTCCCCCACCCCTTCAAAGTTATCAAGACCTATTGATTTTGTGTTTCAAAGTAGAAGTTTTATTTATTAAACCTCTCTCTCTCTGTCCTTTCGTGTGATTGCAACAGCCCCTGACTGCTGCCCCATCTACATAAGGTTGCTCTGCCTGTCTCTTCTCCCTATTCAACTGTGAACTCACTGAGGACAGGGACCCTGCACAGCCATCTTTAGATGTTCAGTACTCGGAACTGAGTCTGGTCAGAGAGTTTCAATAACTTTGCTTGGTCACAAAATAGTAATTAGTTGATAATGGTTCTGCACCTATTCTGAGATCCTATTCTAAAGAGAAATTATTTCAGACCTATGCTTGCTGAAACAGACATGAATAACCTTAAATTCAAGGACCCTTGGCCTAGATCTGTTTTGTTACAAACTGGGGTTGGATTTATAAATTCAGATTAGTGAATCCACCAAGAGTTTAGTAAGACTGCAGATAACAAGGCCACCTGCCTTACAATGTCAGCAGATGTCTAGACCCTCACCATTCTTCCTCCCGCACACAGCTAGATGTGAACTCTTTCTATTGCTTTTGTAGTCAGGTGAGCCCACGGGCTGAACTGGGGCTGATGAAACACAGACGGAACAGTGCATTTTTCTTCAAGTTCTAATATCTTCAAAACTCCTGTGAAATATTTTTACAGTCACCTCTTTCTCACTTCCTCCCTGGATGCAGAAGTCAATTAGCAGACTCTGAAGCCCTCCGACGTGGCGGGATTGCACGTTGGGGCCGCCAACACCAAGTCGCTCAGCAAACCGTCTATTGCGTTGTTTTGGGATTAGAAAGAGACCTGTGCGGTACAAGCCGCAAACATGACATGCTGGTTTGCTGCCGCTGTCGGCTTACTCTGAAAACTCACAGCACCTGAGGAAAGTGGCCGGCGGGGCTTCAAATGCCAAGGTGCCTGGCGGGAAGGGATTTTATTAATGTTTTCTCTCCCAGCCAGTGATGGCGGCTCTTATGTGCGGCGCCCACTTCCATTCCTCTCCCCACATGGCCTCTTTGGTCCCGAATAAGCCTCTTTGCATAACTTTTTAGGCTGAGACTAATCCACAGGTGAAAAGCTGCTACTTGGAGTGCGCTTTTTTTTTTTTTTTTTTTTTTTGGACAGAGTGTCACCATAAATTCTGCTTCCAGCTTCAAAATACTGAAGGATTTGCTAAGGTATTTTTCAACATAGTCTGTTTCTGCTTTTTTCAAAAGTGATATTATGCAGCATAAATTGACCAGAAGCCAATTCTGGAATCTGTGTTCCTTTTCACTAAGTACCATACATATTGGTCTCTTTCTCCCTTCTATAATACTGACGCCCCGGGGAATCTTAGTCTTGTGACTAAAAATAATCTATGAGCCAGTAACTGTCAGATACATATTCTACAAGCCATGTCTCTTGAACGTCAGATGCTTATATTCAGCTGTCTATGCAGGGGTCTTACTTTGATGTGCAGTAGACATCTCTAACTTCAGTTTGAGTTCCTGCACTTTATCAGCCTTCCCCATCTCAGTTGTTGGCAGCCCCACTGTTTCATTGCTTGGATCAGAAGCCTCTGTGTCTCCTCACTCTCACACACCTCACCTTCGGTTGGCAAATACAGCTATGTGCCGGAACTGGAGTGTGGGTGAGGGCTGACCATTCTCTCTGATGTTACTATTTGCAGCTGGACTCAGAGCACCACGAACTTGGTGGGTCCTTACCTCTTGTACAGCCGCAGTTCTTACCTGTGCCACTGCTTTCCACCTGGTCTGGTGCAGTAGATTTACTGCTAGGTTCCTCTCCTTCCTGCGCTCCCCCCATTCACATGGACTATTCTTAACATGGTGACAGGGGTCATTAGCTCCGATAGAAGACTGGTCATGTCAGCCCTCTGTCCCAAGTTCTTCTAATAGGCCACATCTATATTAGTCAGGCCAGCCAGGCTCTGCTGCAGAAACAAATGTACCCTGACAACCAGCAGTGTAAGACTACAATGCTTTTAAAAAAAGACAAAAATAGCAGTCAGACTATAAATTGGAGACATTCATCAGGGGAGGGGAAGGAGAGGGATCAAAATGGGAGGGAAGAGCACAGAGTCTATGGTGATGGTTCACAGATGTCTTGGTGGTGGTGATTTTATGGGGACAACACCTGAGGAGAAATCAAACATTGTACAAAAATGAACAATGATATAAAAATATATAAGTAAAGAAATTAAAAAAAAGACTGCGATGCTGTTTTTTACTCACATGAAGTCTGATGTAGGTAAGATGCTGCTTCCATTTGGAACACTCGAAAGTCATGGCAGTAGGGCAGAGAAATGACAGCAGACATGGTGTCTCTTTACTGCCTTTAGCTGTAATTGAGACACACCACTTCACTCAGAGGTAGGAGGTGGCAAGAATCCACCTGCAAAAGAGACCGGGCAATGCAGAAGAGCACATGATAACTCTGACTATTTTGGTCATATCATTTCTCCCAGAGGGAAAGCCAAAGTCCTCGCTGTGAACTGCGACGCCTTCCAGGATCTTCCTGTCAGATATCTCCACCCTTTGCCCCACCGCACTGCGTTCCTCCTCTTCTTCACGGTCACTTCTCCAGCCTCGCTGGCCTCCTTGGTGCTCTTTGTCCATACAGTCCCCAGACAGACCATCACCTGCTGCTCACTCTGTGTGGAATGCTCACTCCCTCACAGCCCTCAGGTTCTAACTCAAAATCTACCTTTCGGCACCTGTTGCAACATTTCATAGTCCCCTTCCTTGATGCGCTTTTCTGCTTGGTACCGGTATCCAACATTCGTATTTCCTTAATTATCTTGTTTATTAACTATCTCTTCCATCAACACATAAGCTCCAGCAGGTCAGACTTTTTGGTTCCAATATCTAGAAAGAGCCTTGCACAGAATTTGCATGCAAATATTTGTTCAATGCGTGTAAATAATTCCTTTCTAAACTGTTCTACGATCTATTATCCTGACTCTCATTTGGAAATGATAGAATCCTGGACTTGCAGGTTTAGCTTCCTTCAGGCAAGACTGGAGCCAACAGCCAGCAACATCTAAACATTTTTTTTTTCTTTTGGTCACAGGTTGTGTTACAGAGAAAATTGGACTCACACAATTATTTTGTCTATTTTCTGACATCATTTCTGACAGAAATGTGTGGTGTTTTCTGACACGAACCAATTCTCTGGTCCTCAGTAGCACAACCTGTGACCAAAAAATACATCAATACTCAGATGAATTCAGAGGACTGCCTTGTTAACGCCATAAGTAATGATATACTGTCTATAAACAACAACACATCTAGCTACCTCTATCTGGATGGCCACCTCTGTTGAGAAGGAAAGGCTTCCAGCCAGAGGCTTCCTGTCCTTTCTAACCCCACTCTGATTCAAATGCATCTCTAGTTTGCTCCTATTAGGATGGCGCCACCTCAACAAGGGTCTAAATATTTAAAGAAGAAACCCTTCATCTAATGACTTTATAGCAGGTGATACAGCTCCTCTGATCTTCAGAGGTGCAATTTCACGTCCCTAAAATTATTTTTAATCATTTCTGCTGCTTGTTATCGGAGACTAAAAGCGCACATGTGGACAGAGTCCGCTGGAGATGGGAAGTGAATTCGCGGTCTAGGTTCTTCCACAAAAAGAACGGCTCTGCTGGGAGCTGCCCTCATTCCGTGAGGAACGGTTAGCACCTACTATTGGTTTCCTAGCAACACAGAGCTTTCCTGCAGCTAGGACGGAGGGTCATTTTTGCATCTTCATTTTCTCTTGGACTCAATGAGAAGAAATTAGTCTGGAAAATTCCCAGAACATAAGATGTATTGAAAAATGTGTGTGTGGGGAGCCAGGGGAGTCAGCATGTTATCTGGTGGGAAAATGGGGGAAATGACATAAAAAGATCTGAGACAGGAATCTTAATGATATGGGGACCAGAAGAATTTTAGGAGTGTGTATCCTCATCACAACCCAATATATTTTCTGATAGGGCCAGGCAGACGGTGCTCAATCACCAACTCACAGCTTATTTTGTGGGGTGAATAAATTGAACAAGCAGGGACTTTAGACCTCTGATTTTTCTTTCCTTGTATGAGCCAATGCACAGGTTTTCCCTGTTGAAATCCTGTACCTCTTTTACATGATAGCTATCTTTGAATTTTGTTTTCTGGTAGCCTCTGATTCCTTCCAGAAAAACTGTCTGCTAAAGAAAAGTATACCAGTTTTGAGAGCCCAGACTAGTCTTGTTTCATTCTCCAATATCCACCTATTAGCTGCGTGACTTTGACCAAAGACGTAACCTTAGAAATCTCAACATGAAAACAGGAGTAATAATATTTGCGCGCTCACTACTACCCTGGGCCCCTTCTTTCTAGTAATGTTGCCCTGCTTTGGCTTGAGCAGCAATGTATCTAGTTTTAAAAGAAAAGAAAATCCAACACACTTCTCCAGAAGTCCTGGCAGGGATGGTTATGGGGTCATTGTAGCCAATTAGACATAAAGAGAGGCCATTTGGTGGGACTTCTAGAAAAGATTGTTTTCCTGATGGAAAAGCGTTGGTTCAGCTGGGATGAATCTTCAGTCTTTGCGCAGTCCCCTTCAATGTCTAGAAGTGCTGCTTGATTTTGAGGCAGTGGGCATGGGACCCAGCCCCTGAGATTGGGGGAGCAGGGTGGGGAAGGGGGAGTCCAAGGCTTTGTGCATTATTCCCTCCTGTGGCTGTGTGCACTGTCTACTGGCCTGTAGGTTTTAACATGGTAAAAGTAAATCTCTATTTTGAAGCTACTATTTGTTGTTTATCCATTTGCTGAATTTTCTGCCATTTGCCATCAAACTGATACGCAGCCTGCAGCGTGGTGGTGAATGTGAATTCAAGGTGATAATTAATCAAAGCACTTACTGCATTGAAGGGACACAGAAAGAGTTCCCCAGTCTTTAAATTTCCTCATTCTGTGTTGCTAATAAATTCTTTTCTGTTTTAAAAGTATTTTGCACTGGCATCAAAATGAATTAGATTATTTTTCATTCTGACTTTTCCCATGATCTGTATTGTTCACTTCATGTAATAGCATGCATGACCACATTCCCCCTTGACCTTCTCAGGTTTCCTATGTAAAATATAGAATATATATGAATTTTGATTTTATTTTTCTAGTTCTGTCACTGCTTTGCCATTTTGCATAAATTCCTCTCACAACATCTCTTTCTTCACATTTTTAAAGTGAGGAAATTAAACTAGGTCAGCATTTCCCAAGCTGTATTTCATGAAATGTTCATAGATGTTTCATGAAGAAAGAGTATCTGGTCAAATCACCCTGGGGACGGTTTGTGCTTTTCCTGTAACTTCTCAGGACTGCTGATCCTTTTTATATGCTCCTCTCGGAGATGTCCATTGTAAGTAAGTTAGCACCTTTTAGGACTATGAAACGTAAACACAAAATAGATGGGGTTTTAGCTTATTTAACCAGCACTTCCTAAATTTGATTGCTTGACCCTCTTAGCAGCAAATATTTTATAATATCTGCTGCCCTAGGGCTTTAAAAACCACGATTTCAGGAAACCAAACTCAATTGATCTTGAGTTTCATCCTACTGCCAGCACGCTGAGTTTATCTCAGTTAATTTACTGCGTTCTTGGGACTTCCCAGCAACCTTTCTGATTTGCACCGCTAATTGCTCTAAAACACCACATTATTTGGAGTTACACACCAATGGGGGGACATTTTTTTATTGAACTCAAGGCATTCAAGATATCTGCCTTTCTTCTGTAATTATTATGCTTAAAATGAATGATTGCTTTAAGCAACGTTATGAGAGAATTATAAAGGGATAATTAAACATCAGCTGAATATGATTAGCAAAGGTTTTCCTTTCTAAGTTCCTTGACTCTACTGGTTCTTTAAAAAGAAGTATCTATTCAAGTGCTCCCTTATTACTTCTGTCAACCCAGAGATTGAGGTTGGCAATCGGGGATGGCGCCCGTGAACCACCAGTCCCTGAGGAGATGAGTGAGTGTTGATGAGATATTTTCTGCCTCTCCTCCAGTAATGGCAAGCAGTCAGTTATACTTCTAAACTTTTGTGATTTCCTGGGAAAGTAAAGCACTTCTGAGTTTAACATGCATCTCTTTAGGGATTAAACTGGGATAGAAGACGGAAAAGTGAACAAGTCAAATTTGCATACAAATTTATTCCAGTGTGAGTGTGTTTTTTTTTCACATGTGTGGAAAATGTACCAGTGGTTCAGCCTGTGAGTGGCAAGGTGGACCTGGAAGCATCCGGTGATTATAAATCCAGGTGATGCTTCCAGGTTGGTTTTCTCAAATGGATTTCCACTTTACACCCACAAAGGCTTAATGTTTGAGCTTGTTTTTCTAGTTTGTTCTTTTTTACATTCAGTTTTTATCCTGTATCTTTATTGCTGGTCATGTCTTGGGAAGTCAGCTCCTAAAAATCCAGTATCAATACACAAGTTCAGTGTATTCATTTATTATGGAAGACTTCACCTAAGGAAAAGGTGTTGTTTTGGGTGAATTGTTTCACTCAGAATACCCAACTGTAAATTGGAGATTTGCTAAGTGGGCAAAGTTTCATCCCTCAAGAAAATTATAAGTAACTAGAAATAGCATATCAAAGAAATAATTCCTGCTTGTTAGAGATGTTTATTAATTTATCCATTAGTTTATTCACATCTGAATCAGTCATTGACTCATTGACTATCAGTCATACATATACACTCAAGGAATCTTTCTAATAGACTTGAAATATTGATCTCTGTCCATCTGTGCCTGAAACTCACAAATCAATACTTAGTATCTGGTCCTTTTTCTCTATTGTCAATTCAATACGCAAACTTCATATCCTGGCAACCAAAATCTTATGATTTATTAAAGTATTCAAAGTTTTGGCTTACTTCAGATTATTTTCAATTTAGAGACAGATTCTTTTAAGAGATGAGCACTAGAAAGTTGGAAAGAATGTTTACTTTAAAAAGTAAATGTCCAATTCACAATTTTAAAGAAACTATTTAATTCTAACTACTAGGTATTAATGCTCACTCCAGTTTTAGAGAATAAGTCTTTCTGGTGATTTATTTTCTAGATTCTGGATCTGAAACTCATCTAGTCCCTATAGTTACTTATGTATTACAGATATGCCTTTGGAATTTTTAAAAATAGATTGAGTTACGTTTTTCAAGTGTCTCACAACATCTATGCCAGAACTCTTTTCTAAAAAAATCTCTTATTACCATCATTAAGGGATTTTGACTTGACTCGTCACTTTACATCTTTTCCCAAAACTCCTAAACCATATCACCCCAATTTAATAAAATATGATTTGAGTATAGTAAGGGTATTCCTTAAAATACCCAATTTTACATGTAGTTATTTGATAAAAAGATTTGTGCCATAGTCATTATTTTTTAAATTCTGTTTTCAAAATCATAAATCTGGGGTTTGAATTGTTACAGTACCTATATTAATATTTTATTTTTGAAAAAACGTCAAAGCCTTTTTTTTTTAACAGATGTTTTCCTGTCTATGTGTTGGATTTTAATTCAATACCTCTGAAGTATCCTATTTGCTTCCCCCATTAAGTCCACATTAAAACAAATGACAATTATGATGACTAGAAGTTTCTGTGATGGTCAAGGAAATAAGCCTTGTAGCAGAGTGTCCAATTATAAAATATCTTGGGGCAAACTCCTTGGGAAGAACATTTTATTCTGTTCATTCTCCACTGCTTCTCTTTTACAGCTTGAGATACTGTCAAAAACATTTATAAATTGTGGTATTTCTGTATTTATGCTTAATAACTTATTTTGAGGATCATTCATGTTCATCAAAAATTATTTTTCTATGAGTGCTATTTTAAGAACTTTATTACATTCTTCATTGGTTTTATTGCATTCCGTGAATGTTATGTGCATGTGAATAGCTCTTATAATTAAATGAAAGTTGACAGAAAATTAGACTCCGGCAATTGTGTGGTCTGTTTTCTGACATCGCTCTGATCCCAAATGTGTGATGTTTTCTGACACCCACGGTTCTCCGATTCTCTGACCCTCTGACACCCACTGGGTGCCTTATCATTCAACTCAATTCTGGCACTAACAACCCAGAGTCAGCACAGACCCCACACGCCAAGGACTTGACCCCTCAAAACTGCTCCCTCTTCGTTGAAAGCAGCAAACATGCAATGGAGTCTCACACTCTGCCTGACTTACAGAACTCAGGAAAAACCTTTACTTATGTTACTGTTTGTTTTAAAGGATCCAGAACAGATGGAAGAGATGCAGAGATCAGCATGTGGGCGGAAGGCTTGTGTGGTGCTTCCTCCTATCCCACCTGCACTGCCCCAACACTTCATGCAGTCACCACAGAGAAGTTCCCTAAAACCTGTTTTGAGGTTTTGAAGGCAGTTTCCTTATGTAGTCTTGACAGACAAAATCACTGGCTATTGGCGATTATCTTAATCCTTGCTCCTCAGGGCCAGGGTTATTACGACTTGGTCTCTCTGGTAACCTACTCCTATACCGAAGGCCCCTGCATGCCCGTGCAATAGTCCTGTCACTGGCATACAAAATACTTCCTTGTAGTTCCAGAGAACCTCAGGGTGTTAGGCCTTCTGTGCCAGAAACCAAGGACAAAACCCAAACATACATGTTTTGTTATGTCATAAAAATAATCTTTTTTTTGGTATTTAAAGGAGGAATGCACTCATTCATTAAATGAGACATGGTGTTACTTCCACGTTAACCATCATAAGCATGGCAGGCATTTAGATTTTTTGGTTTATTTATTTATATTGAGGCAGCATTGTTTTATAATACTATATGTGATTGTAGGCCTCCAAGGTACCCCTTTGCCATGGCCCATTGGCTCCCTCCCTCATTTAATCTAAACCTTTCCTCCTCCGCATCAGGTATTCTCAATTTTACAGTCAAATTTCTACGGTTTATTTTGGCTTAGTTTTGTTCTTTGTTTTGTTCTTCTATATGCTGCTTATGAGTGAAGCCATCAATATTTGTGTTTTTCCTTCTGACTTATTACACTTAGTACAAGCTCCTCAAGTTTTACTCTATCTCAAAAGCAAGAGTTCTCTTTACAGCTGAGTAGTATTCTGTTGTGTATATATACTACATCTTTTTTATCCACTCATGTGTCCGACTGAAGTTATTTCCATAATTTGGCTATTGTGAATAATGCTGCAAATGAAGATGAGAGTGCATGTATCCCTTCAAATTAGTGTTCTTGTATCGCATGCATAGCTACCTAGGAGTGGAATTTCTGGATCATATGTTAGATAGGTTCTTAATGTTTTGAAAAACAACCATACTGCTTTCCATAAAGGATGGACCAGCCTACATTCCCATCAACAGTGTATGCTGGTTCCTTTTACTCCATATCCTCACTAACACTTGTTGTTTCTGCTCTTTTAGATATGGCCCATTCTCATAGGTGTGAGATGGTATCTCTTTGTGGTTTTGATTTGTTGTTCCCTGATGATAAGTGATGAGGAGTATTTTTTTCATGTGTCTGTTGGTCATCTGTATGTATTCTTTTTTTTTTAAAGATTTATTTATTATTGCATACAAGCTGGGGTGCAGGCCAGAGGTGTGGGGTGGTGAGAGGGTTCACCAGAGACAGAGCAGGGAGCAGAACAGGCAGATAGACTGAAATACACTGCTGAGGGGAGCAGCGGGCGAGGCAGGAGAGGTCTGCTGCGCCATGTGGGAAGCTCCCCAGCCGGACATCGAACTCATGCCATAGTCACGGATAGCTCCACAGCACTGCGTTAACTCACTGCGCCACTAGGGATGCCCTGTATGTATTCTTTGAAGAAGTGTCTATTTAGCTCGTCTGCCTAATTTCTTTTTTTGTTTGAGTTGTATGAATTCTTTGTAGATCTTAAATATTAGCCCCTTGTCAGATGTGTGATGTACAAATATTTTCTCGCATTCAGTTAGGTATCTTTTCATTTTAATGATAGTTTTTTTCAGTATACAGAATCTTTCAGTTTATTTTTGTCTTTATTTTCCTTATTAATGGGGTCCAGTCCCCAAAATTATCTATGAAGTCAGCACTCTACTGTACTGATTTATTGTTACAATAACTGATTATTGTTACTAATAGTTTTCTGATTTTTGTAAAATCATGTTTTATAAAAATAGGACATTGATGATCTTAATCGGTGACTCTTAAACTCCATGGTAAAGGAACATCTACATACTTTTTAAAGTCTAATATACTACAGACTAATCATTTTGTAAAGTACAATAAAAGTGACTTACCATAAAAATGAAGCAGGAAAAAATGTACAAAATATAAGTCCATTTTTTTGTAAATTATAAGATGTATAGGTAGGAAATTACTTTGTAGAATTGCTAAAACCTTTCTAACTCTTGACTTGTACTCTCTATTTTTGTGTAGTTAAGGCTGGTAAAAGCATACAGACCACAAACTTTAAGGTTCATACTTTGAGTTGTACTCATATAGACCACCAGATATTCTCATGCCAACTTAATTGAAGAGATAAAATTTAATTAAATGAGAACCACTAATATACTGATCATTCAAGAGTTTATTAATTTCTTGTTCATTTCATCTTTGAACATTTTGTAAGCCTGAAGAGTTAAACACTATTATTTTCTGTTCTTATCTCAGCCAGAAGTAATCTTTCTATTAAATGAACTCTCATAACACTTAGTAATTCTTTGCCTGAACACATTCTCTCTGTTATCATTATCCATGCAGCCTCCTTTTACTTGCCAAACTGTTAGTTTTCTAGTTATTCAGTCTCTACTCAGTCTAATAGACACTGGTAGATAACCCAGATTCTCCAGTGAGCGACAGAAGTGGGGGTGCAAGGATCAGTCACTTGTGGCCAAGCAGAGAACACTCTAGTGGTCAAAATACTAGCTTTGGAGCATCTTGCAGGTTGGCTGAGAACTTGCTGGGCTTGAGTTGCAGTTCATCTTCTCCCTTTGCCCAACCTTATTTCTTCCCTCTTGCTTTCACAAAGGCTTATCCCTAGTAAACATACTGTACCCCAAACTTCATTTCATTGTCTGCTTCTGGTGCACTCAGCATTCAATATAGTTCCTGACATATTCAGTGAATAAGCAAACAAAACTCTCATCCTCTACTTCATCAGTCTGGTTTAAGAAAACTTCTTGGTAGAGTTGATGGAAAGTATAACTATTGGTATTGACCTCAGGTCAGAGGGGATGAAGATCTTGCTGAAGAGTTATACAATAATGATAGTATGATGATGATGATAGCGGTTCTTGATAGCGGTTCTGCCTATGTGACAGATTTACTTTTGTGACAACACTATAAGATAGATACTGTTGTCATTCTTTGTTTACAATGTAAAAAATTAACAACAGAGATTCAGATGTGCCCATCACCTATTAATAATAGGTAAAGTCAGGTAGAGTAGTGTCAGGTAGTGTCAGGATTTGGACCCATGTCTTACTCATTCCTTACTTTACTTACTTTACTTACCTAATTAGAATGCTCAAGGAGGACAGGGATTTTTTTTGTCACTTGTGTCTATTACTGAGCCCACCAGTACTGCAGTAGTGTCTGGCATATAGTAAGAGCTGAGTAAATGCTGAATGAATAACTGAATGGCCATTAGTTAAGATTTGAAGGTAATGGTTTTCCGATTTTTTAAAATAATGCTTTATAAAAATAGGGCATGTATGATGTTGTTCAGTGACTCTTAAAACTACATGATAAAAGAACATTTACTTATTGCTTTGATGGAGGCAATTTTTTTCCCTTTTTCAATAAACCATCTTATATAACATGGTGTTTTGTATATAGTACATGCATATATTGATGTTGCCTGAATTAAGTAAGACTAGAGCTTTCTCTTGATTTGTATCCTATAGATGTATTTGCTCTTTTTTGAACTTGCCAAAGTAGTGTTTATAAATTAAACTTGGGTGTCTTCTGGATTGACACCTTCCTAGTGAGCTCCAGAAGATTCAGTGTGGCTGTACATTGACAGGGAGTAAGCATCTGTGAGGTCTTCATGGAGCAGCTCAAGGGGTATAACAGTTTTCCTTTTCAGGTCATAGCTATCAAGACCCAAAGTTAACTTTTGGTCATATTCAGAGACTCTGAGCAAGATGATGGAACCTGGGCTAGTTTCCAGGCACAAGCTGGACTAGTGAGATATTCATTAGAGTATGTGTACAATGAGATATTTTCCCTTGAGGATTTAACCATTGAACAAAGAGAAACTAAACCTTAGAGTCTTTGCATCTGAGTCATGTAAATATAAAATGGGGGTTAGCCGATCAATGGACCCTCACAGCTAATGTCTCTGGAAACATCCTGCTTCCTGCCGTAGCTGAGGCCTGCTTGTGACTGGAAGTTAAGACAGTGTCCTAATGAATATCCTGTTTAGCTGAATCATGAATGTTGATTTCTATGAATGGCAACCTAAAGAACCAACACAAACACCCCACGATGCAGAGGGTCTCTGTGTTCCCTTAGCAGTGGGACAGAGCAGAAAGGATCAGTTATGTCCACCGGGTCAAGTAAAATAGTAAGTGTTTGGCTTTAGTGGAGATGTACACAGGGCCTGGGGTGGATGTGGTTATTTGGGGTATTTTATTTATACCTTTACCTGATCAATTCCTGTTCATGTGTGTAAAAAGGACAGAAAGCAAAGGGCAGTAGACCTAAAGATTGTTTCTTTCAATTTTGCATTTAAGGAAAAGTCAAGTTTCTTGATTTCCACAGGCCTACAGAGTTTGCTTAACAATATATTAAAAATCTTACTGATTTTTGGCCTTTTGTTTTCTACTTTAATACAACCCTTCCCGTGAGCTCTCTCTCGTGCCATGTTGGCATTCCCAAGGAAGATTCATGATGAGATTATGTTCCTAAGCAATATAAATCAAACCTGATGGCAGGGGTATGTTGATGGCTTGAAGTAAGTGAAAAATAAATTAGGAAATGAGAAGGCCTGCGGTAGCAAAGACATAAATTTAAAATTTAAATCTCAAAAGATGAAAAACTACACAAAGTCATTTTGAAAACCCGGCTTAGGCTCTTTTAAATGAGTAAAAATTGGAACAAAGGAAATAAGTTAGGAGTGTGTGAATGAATTTGGTTTACACATAAGTCCTTATAACTCTGCAGGAGAAGGTGTACATGTTTTATACAATGCCAGAAGGCCGTTACAAAAGGTATTATAACCTCTAGAGAAGTCATTTTAAATGCTTTAAAAACATTTAAATAATAGAATAGATTACTTGTGGCAGTGAAAAGAGAACTTTATAGTGATTGTATACAGTCATCAGACTAGGCAAAGCTACTACGATAAATTTATTATCTTCATTGGTCTTACTTTTGTATTGTACACTCTTTTTTTCATAAACCTAAGTGCACATGCTTCAGAATTTACATTCTTTATTGAAACTAATGGGAACAAATAGCCTTAAGAATAGCAAAGAAGAAAGGGGTTGGAGGCTTTGGGCTGAAATAGACCTTCAACTTGAGCCTGTCTCTTAACACATGAATGATCTTGGACATGTCGCTTAGCCTCTGCACCTCAGTTTTCCCAACTCAGAGAGGTTTGGCAAATAAGAAGCAAGATACATCCCCAAGCCAAATGCCACAGTGCTAGCTCACAGTAGATGCCTAATAATTGTGGATTATTAATAGAGTCCCCCCTTTCTTCTCTCTGAAACTTGAAACTTAACAAAGTAAGATTTTAATTTATGAAAATTTGTCCTAGTTTAGAGAGACAGCTCCCTTGTGGCAGAGATAAGGAGGATGATTATAAAGTTCTCCTAAATTAATAAAAAAGGTATTCTTCTAATCTGCAGAGGTTCCATTCAACTGAAACTTATTCAAAGTTTCCGTAGCAAAGAGTTTATACAGCAACACACACATCTGCATTTCCTCTTTGAATTCCTTTTCTGAGGGGTAGGAAAGAAGGGGTCAGTTTGCATATTATTTAAATCCAAATTGGAAGTGAATTGCATTGAATACTTTAGATTTAGATTTGAGTACATTTTGAATGCGTGGTGGTTTTGCTTTTTCACTTTAATTATTTGATTGTGCAGGTTTTATTTCTAGTTGCTTCTCATCTTCTCTTTCTTAAACTGTGTATTGATGATAAAAATGTTTTCTTGACAGAGCGCTAGATACATGGATTTGAGTTGTATATCAATGAAAGGCATAAACTGATAAAAGTAAAAGCCAGCTCTCGAATACTCAAAACTCCCAACTGGGGCTCGTGTCACTAGCCAGGGAGTAAAGATGATATGGGTGGAGGTGGGTGGGGGTGGGAGGAGGATTTGATTTAGTTGACATGGAAGTTTTCATCTTTAAAAGGCGAGGTGTCTAAATATTTCAAATAATACTGTAAGATTTTTTTTCGGAAAGGTATTGGTGGTGCTGGTGCCGTGTGCTCCTTTGTGTTTCTCTCCTGTGCAGGGAACACCCCTGCATTGTCTGCAGGGCTGCTGGGTGAGGACCGCTGCTTCAGTCAAACAAGGAGCCCTTGCAGAAATTCTGCGGCTGCCGTTGTCCAAAAATCCTGGAATTCCTGGTCAGGAATTGCTAAAATGGTTTTCAAGTCTGTTTTACCTTATAGATGATATGAAAAAAGGACTTACTTTGAAGCTAAAGGAAATGAAGTTTAAATGAGCTTTTATTTCTTTTATAATGTGCACGCTTATCAAAAAAGAAAAAGAAAACTAAGACAGTAGAAGGAGAATACAAATTCCCAACATGTCTGTCACTTAAAAATCTCCACTGATGAGATGATCGCGAATGTCTTCCCAGGAGATTTCCCAGGTGTCTCAGTGACGGTGGAATGAGGAGCGCGGAGCGTTGAGAGCTCACCCCGTTAGACTCTGCAGGAATGATGACCTGTGATGGCTGAGGAGGGGCACGAGGGTGTCAGGCACTTGTCACTGGTTGCAGGGCCTTGGCTCATTTCCTCCCACATTATCCTGGGTCCAGCTGATTTGTCATCTTGGCTCTGAGCAGTGAGTGACGCTCACCTCCTTCACTCCTACCTTATGGCGCTCGTCTCAGGAACACATGTGCCTCCTGCTTGTCAGCTGGTCCCCGTCAGCGTTGCGTGTGGCTGCGGGGGTTTGCCAGCCCCCTTAGGGCTTGCTCGCGCACACATGGTCTGTGTGGATTTTGGGATAAATCCCCAAAGGAAGGGTATGATGGAGCAGAGCACGGGCAGTGCCACTGCTTTAGAAACATTTGCCAAGCCCTTTCATTTAGATGGAAGGAATTGACGTTTCTCCCAGGACGTGAGAAATTTCTCAAGAAGTCGGCCATAGTTCCATGAAAACTGAGCTTGGATAGGACAAGTCCCTTTCTCTCTATGCCCGGGAGGGCACAGAGCTGGTTCCTTACAATCAAGGAAAAGACAAGCCACTAGAATATCCTGAGAGGGTTGTGGCTTATGGCAGAGACTTTAAGTTAATAATACATGCTGGGCTGGGCTGGGCTGGGCTGGGGGAGGCAGCAACATCTTCAAAGAGTGCTTTCCTTATTAGCCTGCTTGCCGTGGAGAAATCTCGGTGTGGGCAGAGCGAAAGCAAGCAGACAAATAAATTGTAATACAATGGTGAATAGAAACCTCAGAATTCTTGTATCCCTCTTTCACTCAGAAGCGTCCCAAGTGACAAGCTCAGGCATCAAATATTTAGAACTAAGAGTGTGCTGGGAATAAACAACCTGTGCATTGCCCTGAATCAGAGGGATCAAAAATGAGACTCTCGGGATGACTGAAGCCCTACTGAAGCAAGAATACAGAGTATGATAATTTCATGTTAGTTCTAAATAAGCCACAGAAACAAAGGCCAAGGCTGTGGGGTGAGTGGAAAGCAAGTTGAGGGGCAAGATAGAAATGCTAAGCTTTTCTAAGATCTTCACCTCCCAGATTCCACCATCTTTTTACATTTCTTCCACATGTATATGGACATCCTGACTGGACTCTTCAATTTCCAGAATCTTTTCTGGTAGCCCAGAAAATGAGACTCTCGGATGACTGAAGAGAGTTCTCTGGTTCTCTTCAGCCTTCCACATATAGGGCCAAACCCTGCGACTAATGTGTTCTCCAAGTCGTTCCAGAGGTGACACCTTGCTCTAGTGACACTACTGTCTGAGGGGCTCACCCTGTGAGCAGAGCCCATCTTCTCCCTCCTGTCCTAAAAGCTCTCTCGATGAGGTGCTCATCCAGTACCAGGTCACAGGTCATCTGAGCCTCCCCGCCCCCCACCCACTGCTACCCGACCAACCCTGCCCATGCTTTCTCCCATGCGGCGTCTAGGGCCATCACTCCATTCTTCCTCCTCTGGTTCACGCTACCCCCTTACCCTCTTGCTTTCTCATGCACCTGCATATCAGCACCCCTGCATGTCATCAGCGCCCACACCTAGACTGCAGAGCACTAGGGGAGAAAATCTACAACCACAAAGATTCGTACCCATAAACTTAGAACCACAAATTCAAATCAAGGGGCTAATGCAGCGGTTAAGGCCGTAACTTCTGGGATCAGACCGACTAGGTTCGAATCTCAGTTCACCACGTACCAGATGTGAGCCCTGAGGCAAGTTTTTGAACATTTTTTCTCTGTGCCTCCATGGGTGTAACTGTTGTGGGGACTAATTACCAGGTACAGAGAGCAGTACCTGGCATGGTTCTTTAAATCCATTTCTATTTCACATTCTCAAATGATACATTCCACTTCATGAAGAAAACAGAAGCCATTAGATGAGAGAAACTCATCATCAGTTTATAAATTTAAGGTGCTGTTATTATCTTTAATTTGCAGGGTTTGTGATAATATTTCGGGACATTCAGGTGATAATCTTGATTATGTTCTTCTGTCCATGTCCAGAGGGGGAAAGAGTACCTGATCAGCTATAAACTTGGCATTTCCATCATTTTCAATGATAATATTAATCTGACAAATGTGTGTTGAGTACATGTTTGGATGCAGACACCTGGTTATACAAAACAGGGCAAAGGGCAAGTGGGATGAGTAACATCAGGGGAAATTGGATTTTTCTTGAATATCTTAGTCTCACCAGCTCTGACTTGATAAAGAATCTCATGTGCTTTTTAGCTGATGTCTTCTTTTTTTAACTTTTTTCTTTATTTTGAAAAAAATCACCCCCACCCCAAGTTAATGACTCCATTGGAGAAGTTTGCTGCTGAAATATTCAGTCAAAAAGATCACGTATGTCTGGATATGATATGAAAAGACTTTGCACTAGGTTGGACCACAGCTTGTTCTCTTTTTAAAATACAGCAGTTTGAACATTAAATATGGAGTCTATGGAGCTAGAAAATTTCAACTCTGGGAAAATCATTTGATCCACGTGGATATGCTTTCCTCGTGGAGTTCAACTTCCCTGTTCCCTGCACTCTCTAGTGCCCTTCAAATGACTTAAAACCACGTAAAATGTCAGCTCTAAGCAATATGACAAAAGACCAGAATTAGATGTCACTCACTGTTGTATGAGCTGCAATGTTAAAAAAAATGGTTTCTTGGTGAATTTTCCTCTCTATCTTAGCTAATGTGATATCCAAGGGAAGGATCTAGGTAAGGCCAGAAGAAATAGTGGAGTTGAGAACACTAAGCCTCTGAGATTAAACTGGCAAAAACACTGTTAGAATCAACTTTATCAGAGTTATAGAAACAAAGATTTACAGCCACCAGATAAAAACTTAATCTAGAACAAGGTGTTGGATTTCAGTAGGGACCTTTTATGGTGTTTTAATTTCCTTGGCCCCCAAATCCCCCAGGAGTGACAATAAAGATGGAAGCCTGTATTCTTGCTGTGGGCTCCTGGGCTGCTAGCTGAAGTGGAGCGGGTGTGTTCCCCGGCATTGTCGTTGAAGGTTTTGACCTGTCTGGTAGCTCCCTGAAGGACTGGCTTAGAATGTTCACCTTTACCACCCTACTCAGAACACTTCCAGGAGAGGGTTTATCAGAAATTTTTTTTAAAGATTTATTTATTTATGCATACAAGAACTGGGGTGTAGGCCAGAGGTGTGTGGGGTGAGAGGATTCATCAGAGACAGTGGGAAGCAGAATAGGTGGATCTACTGAAATACACTGCTGAGGGGAACAGTGGGCAAGAAAGGAGAGGTCTCCTCGCCATGTGGGTCAGCTCCCTGACTGAGAATGGAACTCGTGCCGCAGTGGCTGTGGATAGCTTCATAGGCTAAGACTTAACCCCTGAACCACCAGGAAGGCCCTATCAGAAATATTTTAAGGTAACTGCATTAGCTAGGGCTACCTGAGGCAAGGAGTAATAGTTGGAACAAAAAGTAACCACAGTGAAAGCAGAGAGGGAAAACTGGAGAGTGGTATGTTTCGGAGAACTGGGGCTTTGAAAAGCAGCCCCACATCCTAGAGAATCCATAAGGCCCAATATATGTCGGGTGGAGTATGCACTTAGAAAACACATGAAAACCTCCTAAGTCATGGGCTGGTTTACCTCCAGGCTGTGTGTAAACAGGAAGTGAATGTCAAGGCAGACAGAGTTTTAAACTGTTCAGTTACGTTTCAAAGGTATGGACCAACACACACATGGAGTTTATCTGCAAAAAAGTGGCTGATTTTATTTTGGGTTGTGGATTCTAGGCTTAAATCTATTAAATCACTAGTTGACCACTAAACTAACCGTATCAGTGGTTACACATAAGAAAAATTACAGATTTTTACTAAATTAACTAAGAAAATAAAAATGAACAGCCATAATAGGAAGCAAAAATAAACCCTGAGGGAGTAGAAAATCTGATTTCAAGAACTGCTGCATTATATAATACTCAAAATTATCAGTTTTTATTTTCAAAAAAATGTTACAATGAATTTGAAGAAATAACATATCCCAAACACTGGAAAAATAAAAATTCAAAGAAACTAGCTGAGAAGCCCAGACATCGTACTTGGTAAGCAAAGACTTTATTTATTTATTTCAGTTGTGTCATTTTTTATTGAGGTGACTTTGATATAAAACACAGTATATGCTTCTGAGGTTACAGGTTTATGTCTCTTTGGATGTATGTTACCACAGCACAGTCACTAGCAGGACTCCTTTACCATAATCCACTGGGAGCCTTTCCATGCAGTTCCATGTCCCCACACTCCCCTTCTGTAGCCTCAGTTCTATAGTCAAATCTCTAGGGTTTGTTTTGGTTTGATTTTGTCTGTTCCTTTGTTTTGCTTCTCTAGTTCCACATCTGAGTAAATTCTGGCATTTGCCTTTCTCTTTCTGACTTATTTCATTTAGCATAATCCACTCCAGTTCCATCCATGTTGTCACAAATAACAAGGTTTCATCCTTTTTCATTGCTGAGTAGTATTCCATTGTATATATATACTACATAATCATTAATCCACACGTCTTTCCTAGACCCTTAGGTTGTTTTTCCATAACTTGGCTATTAGAAATAGTGTTACAGTGAATCCAGGATTGCATATATACCTTCAAATCAGTGCCTAGGAATTCCATTTCTAGACATTGAATTGCTGGATCATATGGTAGAACTATTTTTAATGTTTTGAAAAACGTCCATATTGTTTTCCATAGAGGCTGAACCAGTCTGCATTACCACCAACAGTGTAGAAGGGTTCCTTTTTTCTTTACATCCTTGCCAATACTTGTTTCTGTTTTTAAAGTGGTCCAGGTCCATTCTCATTGATGTAAGATGGTATCTCAATGTGGTTTCAATTTGGCATTTCGCTGATGATGAGTGATGATAAGTATTTTTTCCTGTGCCCATTGATGATCTGTATATTTGGAGAAGTGTCTATTTAGTTCTCTTGGCCATTTTTTGACTGTTTTTTTTATTGTTGTGGTTGAGTTGAATGAGTTATATTGCAGATCTTGAATATTAGCTCCTGTGAGATGTATGATGTGCAAATATTCACTAGGGAATCTTCATGTTAAAGATACTTTGGTTCACACTTTAGAAGCTTTTTATTTTTTAAATATTTATTGTTAGAAGCTTTTTAGTTTGATGTAGTCCCATTTGTTTATTTTTGCTTTTGTTTCTCTTGCTGCTATAGTCAAGTCCCCAAAGATATCACTGAAACCAATGTCATGGAGAGTATTGTCTATATTTTCTTCTCTGTATTTTATGATTTCAGATCCCACATCCGAGTTTTTAATTCATTTTGAGTTAATCTTTGTGTATGGTGTGAGAGAGCGATCTAGTTTCTTTTTCATGTGGCTGTTCAGTTTTCCCGATATCATTTATTAAAGAACCTTTCCTTTATCCAGTGTACCTCTTGGCTTCTTTGTCGTAGATTAGCTATCCATATAGCTGTGTGCTTATTTCTGGGATCTCAACTTTAATCCATTGTCTGTGTCTATTTTTATTCCAATGCCATACTTCTTTGATTACTATAAATTTGTTGTATAGTTTAAAATCTGAGAAAATATTTGTGAATTAACAATCTGATGAAGATTTATTATTAAGAATATGAAAAGATCTTGTCTAGGTGGAAAACAAAAAGTCCCCCCCAATCAAATAAAAAATGGAAACTGGATCTGAAAGCTATTTCTCCAAACAGATAAGCAAATGGGACTGATAAAGCCACTGTGCTTTAGTTTGGCGCATCCTCAAAGGTTAAACAGAGACTTTCTGTATGATCCAGTAATTCTGCTCTTAGGTATGTTCAAAAAAACCCTCATACATCTATGTTCATAGCAGGATAATTCATAAAATCCAGAAAGTGGAAACAACCTATGTCTATCAAATGAAAATGGATAAACAAATGTGTTATATCCATAAAGCAGAATTTTATTCAGTTGTGAAATGAGTGAAGTACTGATACATACTACAACATGACTGAAACTTCAAGACAGCATTCAAAATGAACTAAGACAAATCAAGAAGTCATATCTTATATAATTTCATACAGATTTCATTAAGGATGATGGTGTAATGAGTATAGAACACTTTTGGGGGGGGTGATGAAAATGTTCTGGAATTAGATCAAGGTGATGGTTATGGAACATTGTGAATGGACTAGAGGCCACTGAATCATATATTTTAAAATGTGATGTGAATGTGTGTTAAAATAGTGAATTTTAAGTGATGTGAGAGTTACCTCAATAAAAAAATAATTAGGTCCACATTAAAAAATGATTTAAAATTGCCTCAAATAATTTAGACTCTTTCTTCATGAGTTATAGTCCTCAACCAAAAAACCTTTATGTTTCCTCAGTAATGCAGCCTTTTCAGTAGGGTTATGCATCATACTGTTATAATTAACACAATTTCCTTGTGAAATTACATTTGTAAAACTATAGATGTGTTTTCAGTTGTCTTGTATTCCTTCCAGATAGCACACCATCATCGTGTATTATGCCAGGAACTGCAATAATTTAATCAATATTATAATTAAACAGTCTCCACTCTTAAGTGTTTATTTATACACTATGTCGTTGACAACTGGCTTTTAAACAGCCTCGAGTTTAATAGTTTTGCGCATCATTTACAGTTCTCTTGCACTGCTGACATGATTGATTAGCACCACAGTAAGAAATTATGTCTTCTGCAGAATCCATCCTGTATTGGAAGAATTGATTATATTTCCCTGGGGAGGTCAGGTTTCATAATGCAGATGTTAATTAATTTTTTGTATTAAAAGCTAAATACAAAGATTGAATCACTTTTATTAGGAAATTCTTTTAATGAATTCACTGCCCTTTGAACCCATGCAGTTTATCTTTTGCACATGCATCCTATTAAAGAACAAAAACAATTGATTGTGCAATCATCCACGTGGAATCTCCCTCCTAGTTTATAGAGATATAATCATCTCAGTTGCTGTTAAATTTAATCTGAGACTATTAGCAGCTTTCCTTCCCTTATTTTTTTCCCTCTTTGGAAAATAATTTGAGGAATAAGTCAGGAAGTTAAAATGGATAATATCATTTTATATTTTAATGTGAAGGTTTTTAATGGAATGGGCTGTTTATTTCAAATATATTGTACTAGAAAAGCATCATGTCAAGAATCATTATGGTTTTGTAGATGGTGGTACAGTCTATAATTAAACTAGAGAATTGCTAGGATGTATTTCATAGGCTTTTCTGGGCAATGAAAGTTCATGACTCTAATGGAAACCACCTCGTGTGTATTTTACTAAAATTTCACTGGAAATTTACATTAAAATGTACCAATGGTGGTTTGCAGTTGACTTGTCTTTGTATCGCTAGGTCTGTGCAAGACATGCATAGTTTTGAAACTCTATTATGACTGATTGTTTCTGTACAAAACTTTAAAAAATTAATTTAATATGACATACTTGGCTAACGTCATATTTAAGACCAGATTTCTGGAATTAATTGTATCTTGTTTAATTACCTACAGCATAGAAGCATTGCATTGGGTTTATTTTCTTAATGTTTTTTCAAAAAGTTGGGCCTCCCCCGGTGGCGCAGCGGTTAAGCGCTGCGCTGTGGAGCTGTCGGCAGCGGTGATGCGAGTTCCACGCCCGGCGGGGGGGTTCCCACATGGTGTGGCAGACCTCTCCTGCCTTGCCCGCTGCTCCCCTCAGCAGTGTATTTCCGTCTATCTGCCTGTTCTGCTCCCCACTCTGTCTCTGGTGAACCCTCTCGCCGCCCCACGCCTCTGGACTGTACCGCAGCTTGTATGCATAAATAAATAAATCTTTAAAAAAAATGTTCTTTCAAAAAGTTGTAGATCTGTGATTAGTCTGGAAAATCTCAGTAGGCATCAAATAAGAAAATCATTAAAAGTTCTCTGGGCACAACACCGGCTGTATTTTAAGTCTACATAACTTGGAGTGTTTGACTTTGGAGCCCAGTGTTAACGAGACCCTTACAGTAGACTTCAGGGGTCATCTTTTATTTCTGGAGATATGTGTCTCATCTATGAATATTGATGGTGGCACACATTTTGGGCCTCCCAGTTGTAGAATAATTATCTCAAGGCAGTCTTCCTGAAATGCACTAATTGTTGGTGACTATGAGAGCTTCCTCTCTAATGCCTCCACATTATGATCTAACTAAGGCAAAAAGGAAACTTGAATGGGTTGTCTCTAGTGTGATTCCTTCTACCCGACAACTGCCCCTCTATTGGCATCTTTTGTGGCTTCTGATCTTGGTACTTGATACTTCCCTATTGCTGTTTTACTCCTAGTGTTCTTCAATTTAGTGACTCACCAGAACACAGTGTGAAGTTAAAGGGCATCTGGAAGTCTACATTCCCTCATCTTCCAAAGTACCAAGTACGGGACCAGTAGTTTTCCAAAGCCTGATGGTGCATGAAATCATCTCATAAATTATGAAATAGAAATCAGAGTTTTTATCTACTTTGTTGTAATATAAAATGGCATATTTTTCAATAACAAGGGAGACAATGATAGCAAATCTAATTACTCTCAGGATGTGATATTTCTGCTCATTGGATCAGCAGCTAGTGTTTGGAGAGCTGGCCAAACAGCACCGATGTCAGATAAATTTATATGATAAACAGTTGAGTCAGAAAGTAGAAGGATAAGAAATAAGAAAACCTCCAAGAGCTAGGTCTGTGAGAATGTGGGGGATGTGTACTTGCTCTTGGGGGTATTGGAGGTGCTGTGGCATGTGAATGAAATGGAAAGTGAGAGATATGGGAATATAGAGGTTAGAGGGGCAGTTGTCGGGTAGAAGGAATTACACTAGAGACAACCTATTTAAGTTTTCTTTTTGCTTTACGTTATAAGTGAACTCTTCCTCTGATAGCTGAAAAAGATGGAGGAGCAGGTTAAATGCTTTGTGAATATTTTTGGATGCTGAATTGATGTATCTCAGAATGGTTCCCATGGTCAAGCGGGACCACAGATGATGCAGTTTTAAAATTGCACAGCCATGACTATGGGTGCCCTCTTGTGGGGACCTTGACTGCTAGTACATAGCTTGCTTGACCCAAATATTATTGTCTCAAGTTTTTTTTTTTTTTTTAAAGAATTTTTATTTATTTATGTATACAAGCTGGGGTACAGGCCAGAGGTGCGGGGCGGCGAGAGGGTTCACCAGAGACAGAGTGGGGAGCAGAACAGGCAGATTAGAAATACACTGCTGAGGGGAGCAGCAGGCGAGGCAGGAGAGGTCTGCCGCACCATGTGGGATTCTCCCTGGCTGGGTTTCGAACCGGCATCGCCCGAGGCCAACAGCTCCACAGCGTAGCGCCCAACCGCTGCGCCACCAGGGAGACCCTATTGTCTCAAGTTTTGACATCTTTCAGTGAGCTTCAAATTCTTTCTTGTTGACCAAAATTGCCTCTATTTTGATGAGGTTTTTTTCTTTTGAGAATTTGTTTTCTGCTGCCTACCTGTTTGATTCATCTATACTAATGGCTCTAACCAGGGTGACAAGTTTTCCTCCTGATTTGAGTATGTAGAAAATTGGTACAATTCAAAGAATTTTCAGTTATAAAAATACCAGCCATTATGACTTGTTGGTGACACTTTTTTTTTTTTAGCCTGGCCACCAAAAAAACACAAATAAGGACTAAGTTCTGCTATCTATATTCATGTCCCACCTATTTCCCATACTCTTTTTTTAAAGAGATTGTTCTCGCCAATGTTTAGTAGAGACACTATTCAATTAAAGATAAATCAGGATATGAATCAATACTAGACCAAATATTTGCGGACTATGGCTTTTTGCTAAGTGCTGGAGTTATGGTGGAATGCAGAAAGACAAGGTTCCCATGTTCGAAGAATTTGCTATCTAATGACAAATAATAACCAATGAACCACATGTGGAAATGTATACCCATGGACTATGTCGAGTGCTGTGGAGGAACTAGCTTGGATGCAGGGCGAGCATTTGACAGGAGACCTATGCTAGAGCTGGATCAAGGAAGGCTTCTTGGTGGAAGTATCAATAAGGGCAAGATAGTTTGTAGACAACTATCAGGCAAAGGGGATAGAGGAAGAATGGTCAGGTCAACCATAGGGAATAGGATGTGCAAAGGTCCAGAGACAGGTAAGAGCATGGAATGTTTTTCAAGAAACAAAGAAAAGCTGTTGTCTCTGCAGAACTGGGAAGAGACAGAGACTCTGAGCTTGAGGACCATGAGCTTGAGTGACAGTGAGGGCAAAATCACACTGGATTTACTGGGCTACATCCAAGATTTTTTCCCACAAGATCTATGAAAATCCACAGATGTATTTTTATCAGGGAAATAATATGTTCACATTTACTTTCAGATCATGAAGTGGAGAAAAGTGAATGCTGGAAGATCAGCTACTACAGTCCAGATGAGGTATGACGGCAGTTTGATCTAGTTCTATAATGTGGGTGAGGAATTCATGGAAAGATTTGAAAGATGCATAAGAGATCACATTTTACAAGGCTGAATGATGAATTGAATTATGGGCACAGTGAAGAAAAAGCATCAAGACTGATTTCCAGGTGTTTGTCTTCTTCAGCAGCTGCACTAAGTGGGGCCATTCCCCAAGGTTGAAAAGAATGAGAACAACCAGTGTGGGGAGGATATAGGGGTGGTGATGGGGCCAGATCGAAAACAAACTTTGCTTAGTCATGCTAGGTTTTCAGTTGTCTTTGAATTAACTAAGTTAAGATTGAATCATCTCTTAAAGTGAATCTGGTAATACCTGTCTTACTGAATGCTGTCTGTGTATGTAAAATACTGTTCCTGCCACATAAAAGGCTCTCAGTAAAGGTAAAGATACTGCTTGAGAATGACATACGTGCATGTGTGTATTTAAGCTTGTATGCCAGCATGCAAATACTCAAGTCGCTGCTCTCCAGTTATATTTAAATTCAGCCGACACAAAGCTACTGTTGTACAGAGGACAGTTCTTATGTTTCTTATTAACCTTTGAACTTCTGAGTAATTTAATTCCAAATATAAGATGGACAAGATAATATATAGCCAACTTGTGTTGTGCTACTTTGTCTCTGCATTCATTTGAGCCTATGAGTTCACGAAGTCAGTAAAAAAAAAATGGCAGTCCTGTTCTAAATAATTGCAGTATTTTAACTCTAATTTAATTATGGTGCATTGAACAGTAGACCTTTAAAACTGAAGTGATTTGCCTCAGTGAGTTAGACTAATCAGTAAACCTCATTATTCTCAACACATAAAAGGATGTATGTCTCCCACTTTATAACACACTCCTGAAAGTGCTCCCACAGTGCTATCAAAACTGATGCTCGAGCATTTGTAGAGCTGGTATTGCTCCTTTTAAAATTAAAATCCTCAAATGTAAAGTCTTCAGGGAAGAGCTGTGGAGAAAGAAAGCTGGAGAATTGAGAAACAAGCTCTGTCTTTGTAGCATCTAAAGGAGTCACAAAGCACCGGGGACTCAGTTTTTTTTTCTGACAGTGGCATAAAGATGATCGATGGAGTCATCACCATGTCTGCATGGATGGAACAAGAATATTAGGAAAGTCCAAATGAAAATAACTTTGCAGTGGACATTCAGCGGATGTTCCCCGCATTTCTGCATAAAAGATTTCTACTTGAGTGACTGTTAGGTGGATCTCCTTTGAAAAGATGGGGACTAGCTAGGTTTAAAACATTAAGCAGCTGAATTAAGTGAAGCCTTTTTTTTAAAATATATATATTTTTATTGTTATTTATATCTTTTACATTTTGTATTCCCCTTGGGTAGCCCACCACCAATTCACCCGTGATCCATCTCCATGGTCCCTTGTGTTCTTTTCTATTCCATTTTGTGCGCTTTTCCTCCCCTCCCTCCGCCCCCCCCCCCCCCCTGATTGTTGGGTGTCTCTCTCCTATTTGGTTTCCTTTATAGTCCTGTTATAAGTGAAACCATTTGCCATTTTTAATGTGATGAAGAATGTTTTGCAGAGGAAAAGTTGCCAAAAACAAAAGCAGTTTTTGAGCTGTTCCTAAAATTCTCTACTTATATAAATCACTAACTCTACAAACACCAAGAGGGCAGGATAGAAGGGGCCAGAGAGGTGGAAGAACCAAAGCTCAAGTTATTACGTGAACTTTAAAGAAGATACATTAGGTTAAGTCATTGTACAGTGAGGAGAGCTCGTCAAATGCTTTTCACCTTTATTGACTTCAGTGGGGGAACAGAGGAGGAAATATTTGGGCCAACAAAAATGCAGGCTATGACTTGAACGGCATCCAAACTGAGCAGGCTTCAGGTCCAGATTGCCCCAGTCCACCGACAATGCAATGCAGAATAAACCTGTAGTGTTAGCTGGGACCACGTTCCAGAGTAGCTGCACTGTGGATATCAAATAACAGCTACCTTCTCCTTGGAATACTGAGCAGGGATGTGGCTTTCCTATATATTGGTGAATTGTGGGAGCTGGTCTGGCACCTGTGGTTTGGATAAAAATACACCATTCCTTTCTCTTGTCCTGCTTCTAATATCCCCACATCCACTAGACTTTGGTTTGGCCTTGCATTCACTGGGGCTTCCCAAAGTTGCTGTAGTGGAAGAAGCACTGTTCCCCCCTTGTAGTCCTGGAGTCATGTAGTGGGGTGGTGGTGAACAGACCCGGGTATGCCACAGGGAAGCCCCCCACTTTTTTCTCCTAGTCACACCAGGAAGATTCAGGAGCATCTCCTGGGTTAACCAGATAGTGGAAATATTTTTCAGAATTACGAGAATTTGCAATGGAAATTGCTTCGTCTCTTCTCTCTTACTTCTTTTGGCCTCTGAGCCTAGTGGATTTTCAGAATAACACAGCTAGTGTGGGCTCGGCGAGAAGAACCGTGTTTTTCCAGGATAATATCAAGCCAGGACTCCTATCTGTTGGTACATGTGAGTTTCAGGGTGGGTGGCATTCATCCCAACCTGCCATGTCTAGGATTCACCTCCTTGACTTCTTCTAGATGTGTCCTCAACACAGGCAGAGAGGAGTCTCCAGAATCTCTTCTCTCTCCTCTAGCTCTTGTTCTTTTTCAGCTTCCCTGAAGCTTATCTTTGCTTTCCTTTTCTTCGTTATCTTTTCTTTTCTAGATCTCTTTTCTGATGAGAAACAAAACAAATCCCAATATTTCTGGGCCCTTTGTCCAGGCACTATTTTCCTTTAAGTACTATTCTGATGTCCACAGAAACATATTCCCCCAAGACAGCAACTATCTGAATTTCTCACTTTCTTCTGATATTTCTGTCACCCTGGGGGATTTTCTGATATTTAATGCTTTTCTGGATGTCCCTCCTGTCTTCTACTCACCCTCCTCTCTCCCACCTCCCTTCCCACCCCAGGGTTTTACTCCTTGATTACTTCTCTTTTTCTGCTTGGCATTTCTAAAAACTTCTTTGGCATCGGACAATTTCTTGCAAGTATAACGGAACAAAGGAACATGTGAATAGGTATGTGTGTGGGGGGGGTGGTGTCTCTGCTACTGACCTCTGTGGCTGCAGTGTACCCTGCCAATGTGGTGTGACAGTTCTGAAGGTGTGCTGTGTCCACCAGGTACAACTCCAGATGTGAACAGCAGCTGAAGAGATCTCTTTGGAGGCACTGCAGCATCTGTCATGGACATTAGTTTTGCAACCACATAGTTCCTTGATTTTTATGATTACTTAGAATTTTTTTGTGGCTCTCTCCATCAAGTCAGGCCAGCAATGGCTTGTTAACGCCATGTGAATATATGACTACATAAGCAAGGTAAAATGAAATTTGTCATTCCACACAGATAGGATGACGATTTCAACCAGAGTGATGACTGTTTTTAAAAACACATACACCTATAGAGATAGAAGTAATTTTCTCTTTTATTTTTTCCTATTCTTCACCTTCAAGGTGTTCTGCTTTATGTGACACAAAATAGTTGTTCCTATTACAAATTTATAAATTGAGGATAGTAGGATGAGTTTATGTGACTGGAAAGTGATTTTTCCTTTGTAGCCTTCTGCTGAAGAAATAATGAAAAACCTTTTCTGCCTCCAACATAAAAGTGTTTGAACATTGTTTAGTTGTGTTATGCACTTAAAATGGTCACTCTGGTTGAAGATTTTTGTTTTTATTCTGGAGCAGATCTTGATACAGAGACATTTAGTTATAAAGATGGCGACTTCATGAGCATTTTTTTTTTTTTTTTTGCAAACGGGCTCTGATCTGTGTCCCCTGAGCAGAGGGCATCTCCCCTCACACCCCAGGAAGCAGAGCACTGGGGTGGGGAAAAAAGCTGCGATAAGCTGTGTGCTGATGGGGGTGTGGAGGTGTGGGGGGAGGAAACGGGGAGGCTAGCCCACCCCAAATGGACAATCTGCTCCTAATAAATGGAATCCTTTCCCTCAACCTCTGAGCACCACATGATCAGTGACTTTTCCAGAAAAAATCATAGTATCGGTACCTGATTGTGAGCACAGGGATCCAAGGAGGGCCCACAACTGCCTGCCCCTCCCCCCCATCGGTGTTCCTTCCCTCCAGACATATTGGCCTTTATTCAGGGGAGCTTGAAATCCCCCATGTTAATCCCTTCCACTTCCATTTTCTATTTCTCAGCCTCCTCCATCCCTATCAGTACCCTTGACCCATTCACTTTTTCAGAATAGTATGTGGTTAGATGCAGATGAGGTCTTTTTCTCTCTGCCCAACTCCCGGTTGCCCCCCAGAGCCCCTCACATCCAGCTTTACTGAGATATAATTGGTGTACAGAAAACCGTGTATTATGCATGTGTGCAGTGGGCCAGTTTGGACAATGCACAGACTGGCGTTGCCCTCGCCACAGCCCAGGCAGCCCAGCCCTCCTCCCACAGAAGCTTCCCTGCATCTCTGTTTGTTTTGCTTTTGTGGTGAGAATATTTACCGTGGTGGCTCTTAACATGTTCTTAGGTGCAGAACACCTTATTGTCAACTGCAAGCACTGTATTATATAGCAGGTCTCTGGACGCTACTCTTTTTGTATAACTGCAACTTTATACTCACTGAATTGCAAATCCCACCCCTCTCATCCCCTCTGCCACCCCCGGCAACCCCCAGTCTGTTGTCTTCCTATATGCCTTTGACTACTTCAGATGGCCATGTAAGTGGATTGGTGCCCTATTTGTCCTTCTGTCACCGACTTACTTCACTGAGTGTGATGTCCAGATCCTTCCATGTTGTTTCAAATAGATATTCCCTAGGGTTATTTTTTAAGTTTTTTTTAAGTTGAGACATAAATGACACATAAAATCATATTAGTTTCAGGTACATAAAAACGGTTCAATATCTGTATATCTTGTGAAATGATTACTACAGTAAGTCTAGTAAACATTCATCCCCATACATTGTCATACAATTTTTCCTTGGTGAGAACTTTTAAGATCTACTCCCAGCAATTTTCAAATACATAATCTAGTATCATTAACTGTGGCCACAAGCTGTCATTATATACCTAGGATTTTACTTATTTTATACCTGGATGTTTGTACCTTTTGACTCCCTTCACCTACTTCACCTCCCCTCTAGTCCCCTTCCTCTATGACACCATTAATATGTTTTCTGTGTCTATGATCTTGTGTTTGTGTGTGCATGCATGTGGGTATGGTGTTTGTCTGTCTTTGTCTGATTTATTTCAGTTAGCATAATGCTCTCATGGTTCATCCATGTTGTCACAAATGGCAATATTTCCTTCTTTTTTATGGCTACATAGTATTCTGTGGAAAAAGCATCTCTTCAGATCTCCGCCCCAATTTTAATGTGAGGTGGCCATTGTCAGTGGTTCCAAACACTCATTAGGCTGGCAAACCAAACTCTCACTAGTTTTCACTCATCTTGCGATGTAACTTAGAAGCTGGAAATTCCCCTTCCCAAGAGAAGTGAGATTAAGAAGTATTTGAGCAGGTGAATAGAAGACAAAAACCATATTGATTCTTTAGGCATCAACTTTAATTCCAATGGGCATGTATTTTGGCTATTGTTTTTAGAATTTAAAGTAGTAATAAATCAGTCTAATTGAGCAAACTGGGAATCTTGGTATCATAGAAAGGACCTTCTGTGAATTCGTTTTGGTTTTACTTTTGAACATCTGCTTTTTCATGGAAAATCTACATCTGTCCCTTTACTTGTAAAGAAGGAACAGACAGAGTTAAAAGGGCTAAATGATTTGTTAAAATCTTTATCATAAGTGATTTGCAGAATAGGGGTTAGAATTAGAATCCCAGGTGGACACAAGGCATTAGCCCAGGTAACCCTAATTTCAGGCAGTTCCCTTCAAATATAGCTAAATTTTGTACAAATTCTCATGACATCTATTTTGTGAACAATGCAGGAATATAAGGAAAAGTCTTTGACCCACTTAATAAGTCAAAGGACCGATGCAAATAGTGGCTGGCGCCTTGCGTTCTGTCTGGCAGGGAACATTTCAAAGGTGATAACAAATTTCAGTTGAATGTTGAGTCTGAACTACAGTTCAAAAAAGCAAATCTGATCCAGTGCTTGAACAGCTGACTTTGGACAAGAAGGTCATCAGTGCCTTCACCTGGGGAATCTCTCAGAGGCAGCACTGGGTAGAACAAGCAACGACCGAGTGATGTGCTGGTCTCCATCCCATGGTCTGCAGGCGGTTTGATGGGTTCAGAGGAAGTGCCAATAAATACATTATTCACAGACATTGCTGAATCTGAAAGCTACGTTTAATGACTATATTTGGAAAGACTCTGCTTACTCTACCAGGACTGCAGTCACCCATTTCTCCTTGCCAGATTATTTGGTAAACGGGGTGAACACTTTATCATGATTACTTATTTTCATCTTATTTACATATTTTTGTCACATTGGTTAGATTTTCGTGATTCTTACTTTTTTAAGGTGTTCTGTTCTTGATTCACAGAAATGGTTCAGGGCTCAAGAACTATGAACTGAAGCCTGAAAGTCTTGATGGAAATAGTAAAGGAAACACAGCAACTCTGTAGAACTCTGTAAATGTAAACAGTGAGCAGGGCTTACATGTGGACGTAGCGTGTGATTCTGCAGGTACCAAGAGGACTGACTTTCAAAATGTGATGAATTTTCACAAGTTGTCAAAGTGCAAACAAGAGCAATGCATGTCTGAAATCTGATTTGTTGGACCAAACTTCCATTTCCCCTAAAGATTTTGGTGCTTTCCCTGATATGGAACTTTGCAAATAGGGGTGCAGAGCCACCAAATTTCCCAATCATTCTGAAGTTTAATCAACACACTAGAAAGGTTGTCAGTATTATTTTCAGAACAACCATAAAATAACACCTTCCACGGCTCCCTGGCCACCTCTTATTTCTGAAGGCTGAAAAAAAAGTCAGTCAGTATTTCTCTCCTTGAAGGGGATGAAAGCAAAACAAAACAAAGCCCTGTTCCAGTTATAATATAGTTGATAAGCTTAAAAAATATAATGACAAATATTATGCTTGGAGAAGAAGAAGTACAAGTACCAGAAAAATTTTTATCAAAAGATGCTTCTGGATGTCATATAATATCAATGGCATGGGAGAAGATATTTTGTTTTTTAGTTTTACCAACACCACTGTTGTGAGAGTGTGTGGATCAGCTATTGCCAAGTGGGGAAGGACATTTGAGAAAAGAGAGTAAATATTCATTAGAGTATCCACTGCTCTGTGCTCTGTGTTCTATCTCAATCCATCAGCCCCCAGTCCTATGAAGTAGGAACTGTTCTTAAGCCTCCTTGACAGCTTGATAAAGCAGCTTAGAGAAGGTTAGAAGTATAACTGAGGTATTTGTCCACCCAGGAGTCAAATACAGAGACTAAACAACCACAATCTGTTGCTTATACATATATCAAAACATTCTGCTTTGTACCTTAAACTAATACATCAATTACAGTTAATAGCACATCAGTAACAATTGTTATACATCAGTGGTAGCTCAATAAAACTGAGACAAATTTAAAAAGATAAATTCTTACTGAGGATGTCACGTACAACATGATGAGATGGATTATGTATTTGAACATTACTATGAGAGTAAATTCTAAAAGCTGTCATCAGCGCAAAAGCATTTTTTCCTATTTTTTTCTATCTAGATGAGGTAATGAATTTTAATCTTATGGTAATTATTTCACCATCTATGTAAATCAAGTGATTATACTGTATATCTTAAATTAGTATAGTACTGTATGTCAATTATATCTTAATAAAACAGACAGATAAAGAAAAAAATATATTTGATGCAGCAAATACAATTTGGCATGGTTTTAGAGGAATGAGTCAAAGAAATCAGATGAAAGGGAAATTAGATACATAAGAGGTAATTGTTTATCTGGAAATTGTATATCTAGAAAACTCAACAGAATAATGGGAAAACTATTACAAACAAGTGAATGTAGTAAAAAAATCAAGCTGTAAAATTAATATACAGATATCAGTGTAGCAGTATAGCTTTGTGTGTGTGTGTGTGTGTGCATCTATATATACATATACATATGTTAGATGGTAGAGAAGGCCCAATTAAAATAAAGAAAACTGAATGTCTAGTTATAAACTTTACAGGAAATGTTCAAAAGTTAAATGAGAACAGAGACCCCAAATTAGATTTGAAGAGATGGAAAAGTCTCTGATATATATAGACAGGAATATGTAGCATTATAAAGATATTAATTCTTATTTTTTAAATTTAGCTAATACCAATAAAAACTCTAAGACATATTTTAATGCTACTACCCACATTGATTTTAACTTTTACAAGGAAAAATAAACAATAAGACAGGCAAAAAGTCTTGACAAGTAAGAGCATCCGCCGTGGGATGGTGACTGGCCCTGCCAGATGGGCTGAAATGTAAACCTTTATTTGAGGGTGAAATTGCTGCACAAATAGACAAATGTAATGTATTACAAAATTGATCCCTTATATATGAAACTTGGTAGATGATAATAATGGCATTTCAACTCTTTAGGGAAAAGTTAAGAGTTCTAAATGAATGGTGCTGAGACATTTTAAAAAAGATAATAGATCTGTAGCTCGTGCCTATACCAAGAGAAAATTCAAATTGATTGGAGATCAAATGTAAACATCTAAAGCATATAATTCATGAACACAAGCACAGATAATCTTTTATATACTGGAAATAGAGCTACCTACCAATTATGATTCAAAATATACACATCATTTAAATAATTAGGTTCAATTACATGAAAATGGAAAAATAACATGATTAAAATCCCCATAGGCAAAGTAAAAAAAAAACTTAAAACTATTTGCAATTTACACAAAGTTATTATTACAAAAATATAAACAGCTGACTAAATTAAGGGGGAAAAGGACTAATGATGTAGTAGAAAAATGAGTAAAACATATGAACAAGTAATTCACAGAAAAATGACAGCAAATAACAAATATATAAAAATATCTTTTGTCTTATTCATAATAAGAGAAATACAAATTAAATTACATTGTCATTTCTCTTGTGTCAGTGTGATGAAAATCTGAAAATTAGGAAATGGAGAATATTGGCAAGCTTATGGGGGAGCATTCTATCTCATATTTTTTGTGGGAAAGCAATGTTGTATGACCCTGTGGCAGGACATTTGGTAATAGCTAGAAAATATGTGTTTATCATTTTTTCAGCAATCTAACTTCTAGGATTCTAGCCTAAAAATACAATAGAAAAAAATGAAATGACTTATGCTCAAGATTATTCACTATGACACTTTTTATAGTAGCAAAAGATTGAAATCAACCCCAGTGTTCATTATTTGAAGACTGGTTGAATAAAGTATGGTGCATTCATACAGTGTTATATTCTTAGCTATATAAAAAGAATAAGGAAGGTTTTTATATAGTCATGTGACTTGAGAATCAGTATGTAATTTAAGGGAAAGTGCTAATTTCACAATGTATATCATAATGCTACACTTTATGTAAGTTTACTATATAAATGCAAATGATAATTAGTGATAAATATTTCAAATATTTGAAACAGAAATACCAAAGAATTAATTAAAAATGAATAAAATTTATTGCACATAGAAAAAGAATACACAGACTGGAGAGGACAGTGATGGAAATGTGGACTCTTTTAATGTTAACGGGTTATGTAGTTTTGACTTGGGAATCATGTAAAAGTTTTACATATTCAAAATTTAAATAGAGTCAAAAAAAGAGAAAGCAATTACTAAAGATTGAAAAAATTACAAACATCTGTTACTGACAGTGATACAGAAAGAGTATTTTCTCACACATTGGTGGTGTGAATTAAAACATTTTTTAAAACAACCTGCTTGGCAATATCTATTAAAATGTGTGTGTGTGTGTATATATGTGTGTGTTGTGTGTGTGTGTGTGTTGATCTAACAATTCTTCTCTTCGAAATCCATGCCAAAGAAGTAAAAATATTCAAGGATACTTGGACTTGTAATTTATTGCAGCAAAAACCTGGAAGCAAAGTTCTTGTTTTTAGGGCAGTGGTCAGCAAAATCACAGGGCAATGGTCAGCAAAATTAGGGAATATGATACACCATTAAAAAGAATGAACATTTTCTCCATTAGGAGACGTAGATAAATTCCTATACTACTTTTGAATAACAAAGACAAGATGCAGATAACGGTGCATATATCATTTTATTTTTGTAAAGCCAAGTCATGAGTATAAGACCACAGTGACATATATGTGCAGATATGTGGGTATGGTATGATTGGATTGGGAGAAAAAAATATGTACAACTGCAGAAGAGTAGGAGCGAACCACAGGGTTGGGGTGTTAGGAAGCGAGAAAATCAAGTAAAAAAATGGAGGTAACAAACCTGCTTTAAAAAAAAAAATGTCTCTGCATAATTTGATTACATTTCTGTAGAATTATGTACATGGATATAGGTTACAAATCAGGTCAACATATAAGAAAAGCCTTAAAGTTATAATTTTAGATGTGGAATGCATCGTTAATGTTGGCCCAAACCTTTGAAGAGGAAAAAGGATGAGAGAAAAGAATAAAGGAAAAAGTATCAGTACTGGAAGATGGGGAGGCTTGAGGAGCAGACTGAGGTGAGCTGGGTGTTGCGGTGCAGAACCAGAAAGATCACTGCTCAGGTCTAGTGTAGGAAAACTTCTCATCTTGCCCTAAATGGAAACCATCACTTTCTCCTTAACACCTGTGACTAGTGTGCACCTGCAGATATCTCATTTTGATGTCATAGTTCATGTGCTTTCTCTCCTTCAGTCTTCCCATCATCTTTGTTAAGATTTTTGTAAGCTGGGCCTTTGTGTCAATGTCTTGCATGTATAAAGCATTGTGTAAGTATTCATCAAGTGGACTGTTAGCATTCAGTAGTTAAGGACAGAGCCTCAGTCTTCTTCCTCCAAGGCTGCTCTGTCCTTTGGAAATAAACTATGTTACAGAGTGGAGATTGCATTTGAAGGTTCTGAAACACTTACTTGTAGTATTTGCAAAGAGCACAGGTGTCCTCCTGGGAAGTAAATCATGGACATATGCAGGAGTGAGACCTGCTTGCTTTTCAGTCCGTTAGCCAATGACTGTGAAGCTCTCTGTGCAATTGACCACAGCAGTGGAATAACTAAATCACCCATCTCCTAGGGCTGGGAGCAGGGATAGTTACGGTGATGACATTTGCAAGCTTAGGAAAAGTGAGTTTAGGGAATTGGGACAAAGGCAGTCTGTCCTACCCCAGGGTCCTGAGAAATGGTCTGCACTATACACTGCTTTTGCTGGAAGAAAGGGAAGACTAGCCTCTAGAAGCAGAAAACCCTCTTTCTGCTCTCTAACTTCTCACTTTGCTTGCTTTACCCATTTTCAATCTACATTGTACTTCTGGGTTACACATCCTCTCTCCTTTTCAGAGTAAGAGCACATACCTAGTATTGTGAAAAACCCTTTCCATCATTTTATTTTCCCCATTTTTTACTGAAACCACAAGCTTGAGGGCTTAAATTGCCTAGGTGTGCTCTTAATTCACTCTAAAAATACTAAATCTATTCAACAGTTTTGAGTTATAGGAGCAGGGTGATAAAATGTGTGCCTTTCTGTTTCAAACATCTATGTGCATAAATATCTCTAAGCAATAAAATCTTATAGTTCTGTACTTTTCAAATGGTAAGTTTCCTGTGTGAAGTTTGGAGTCTAAGAAAATGTTATGTTTTAATAATATGGTATTACTTACTTAACCATTTCAATCACTTCCTCCACATATTATTACAGTGTATGGATTACTTTCCTGTATATTTCTTTTTCTGATGTGTGTGGCTTTGAAAGCAGCAAGAAATCTCCAATCCTAAAAACAGAATAATGATGAAGATAGCCCTATGTAAGCATTATCTTGGAATGAGTTATATGTAGAGAAACAGAACTAATAGAAGACACACACACATATACACACACGATTTTGATTGTATCTATAGACAGATTTTATGTATATCTATCTATATATAATTTTTCATATATACAAAGCTCTAAGTATACACATACAGAGGGAGTGTGTCACTATATTCATATGTATGGAAAGAGAGAGAGAGAATAAGGTCGTGGCTCATACAATTATGGGGGCAGAAATCCTAAGATGGAGACCCAGGACAGTCGGTGATCTAATTCCAGTCTGAGTCCGTATTCCTGAAAAATGACAGTCACTGATAAAGTCATAGTTGAGGTCAGGAGAAGAGTGACACTGCACTCAAATTCCTTTTTACTCTGTCTTTGTTGTTCCATTCAGCTCTCAAGTGCCTGGACGAGAACCACCCACATTTGCGAGGGTATCTGCTTGGCTACCTATTCATTTGTTCATCTCCTCCAGAAACACCCTCACAGACACAACCAGAATAATATTTGAACAAATTTCTGGACACCCCGGGGCCCAGTTTAGTGGAGACATAAAATTAACCATCACCATATGAACCACAGCACATTCTATTAAAATATACCCTTTGCGGGCATGGCTAGAGCGTAAAGGTGCTTGACTTCCTTTAAATAACACTCATATAAGATATTAGAACTTGCCAATATGGGCTGGCAAGCCATTCTTAAGGCCTGAGATTGCCATGAGCAATCAATTGTGTCTTATAGATACAATTTATTTCATGTATTGTTTGGATTGGAACTTGACATCAATCTCCATTTGGCGCCATTTTGGTTTAGTTCCAATTGCTGTTATTAGGTAGATCAATGGCTCTTATTTAGAAATGTTTTGTGTAACAATTTTCCAAAATAGTTTTCAATAAATTATGTCTGACAGTTTTTTTCTCACCAAGATAATTAATTTTATATTTTCTCCCCATCATTAAATATTTTAAATATGCAAGTCTGTTGGCATTTTGTACTGTCTATCACAGCGGTGCCAAAAAAGCCTGCAGAATCTTGTTTTCAGAGATGTTGCTCACAAGCTTCCTTAATAGGGTATAATTTGCATAAAATAAGCTTAAATTGATTACATATTTCTGATAGGAGTTTCTATTTCACAAGACTGGAGTTGGGAGAAAGCATCTGTGTGTCACCCCGGCTGGTTTTCCCCCCTCTGGTGAAACGGCTGTGTGCCACCGAGCCCAGAACAATGTGCTGAAGTCATGAAAGAATTTGTCAATGTTCCTTTTAACATTGTGGTTATGCATTCTGTGATCATTAAACTTGCACATACCTGATTGGCAAGCTTCAACCAAAATAATGATAAGAAAAGAGAAAAAAGAGGAGGAAAAACTTTCAGAGCAAACTCTCCAAATCCTGAGTTTCACACCAGTGACACTTGGGATGTGCAAGTTATGAACTTGGGAGATGGTTGCTTAGATATTTGGCAACAAATCACAATGGACACGATTCACTCAGCATTCAAGAGTCAGTTCAAAGTTTGGAAGCACATACAAGCTCAAAAGTATATCCCCTGTTTGTTGAGAAAATCATAAATATTCCCTTCCTTCAATAATATTCATTCAACTAATATTTGTTGTCTACCAGTAACGAGGTGAGTATAAGACTAGCGAGGCAAAAGGGGTGTGGGGGAATAAAACCTGGCCTGGCCTTTGGAGACTGGAGTAGAGTGGAATAAAGGAGACACACAGTAAGGTCAGAATCCCATGGTGAAAATGGGACTATACATTGAGATGGACCGAACAAAGACAGCTACAAACTGACCCAATCAATTGAGTCAATTTGATAGTTCTCAATGTTAAGGTCATTTACGGTAGAAAAAGGTGGGCTCCAAAAATGAATGTTAGCCAGGTCTGCAATTCTCCCCCCTCATCTCTCACAACCAGGAGTAGTTACAGTGACAGGAAGGCACAGATGGAGTTCTGTCACACAAAAGGTTGTTGGTTAACTAACAAGGAAGAAGAAAGGAGGGAGGTAAAGAAGAGGAGAGGAAGGAAGAAAGGAAGGGAGGGAGGGAGGTATATGTTTAAAACTTGGTCTCTGAGCTAAGGAAGCTCCATCTGCACCCCTCTTCATGGGTGGGGCTTCTCAAAGGTCACTGTAGAAATCAACCTGATCTTGTTGAAATGCCGCAAGCTTGTACGGAGGGGCAGGTGCCTAAAAGTCTGCTTTTCCAGCCGTTTTCAGGTGTGGTGCACGCTGCAGCCCCCAGAACACACTTTGAACAGCAAGGCTTTTAGATGCTCAATTCAAAGTATATTTGAAATTAATGTGAAAACATTTCTGCAGCAGAACTCCGATGCCAATACTTCCTGGAAGTGTATGAACCCAGAACTAGATGAGCTTCTAGTTCTAAGGTTCCTCTTTAGAGAATTTGTGCTACTGAACTTAGTTCTTTATCTGTTTCTTCAAAGACAAGAGCAGGTAGATGAAATTTCTAGTCAATCTGCACTGATTCAAATGTTATTCGTGAAACAAAATCAAAATGTTTTAAATGCAATTTGTGGATTATCAGATGTTCTCGTTGGTTCGAGATATTTGAAGTCTTTATGTAGCTACCTCTGGATGTAGATTATTGTTTTATTAGCATTTTGAAGTGCTCACTCTCCATACCTTGAATGTGTAGTGTATCTTAGATTAAGATCCTTCTAGTGTGGAATACGCACCCTCCAGATGGCATCAGGACACACAAAGAATCTGTGAATGTGAACCATTTCACAAATAATTTGCAGGAAATAATATGTTGTTTATAACTGGGTTCTATGATGTCTGTACTGGGAATTGTTTCCCTGCAGAAGAGCTGAAATGTACAGAATAAGGTGGAGTGGCGGTGGAGATGAGGACATTCCAGGCAAAAGGAACAGCATTTGCAAAGCCCTCTCCCATAGCAAGACAACAGTGTTGCCTTACAGCGAGACTCTGGACCAGACCAATGACTACAAACTTGGGTTCTTCTTTCTCTGGCGCATAAAGTTTCAGTCCTAGAAAGAAGGTCTTTGACAGCTGCCGAGTCCCAGAGCTGCAATTAAGCTGCAGAACTGAACTTCCTTGTCATTCTGCCTTGTCTTTTGCCTGATTGTGCCTCTTTTAGCCCCTGACAGACATCTGTGCTCTCTCTGCCCATAAGAAAATACCCGTGGCTTCAGTGCATCTCAGACTTCAGCGAGTCAGTTAGGAAAACTGAGCCACGTTCCAGGAAGAGCATCTGTTAACAATACAAACTTTGCCTTTGGTTCTCGGGATGCTTTCGGCTCTCATTCACACTCAGATGACTTAAGCCTACACCCAGTGGCAGATGACAGGTGGTCTGATGCATCCACAAAAACTACTGTTAAACAGCAATGGCAGAAACACAAGTAATAAATGTTTTGATTTGGAGAAATTTGTAGTATATAAAATTTGTCCTTAAAGTGATATTGCATTAGTATATTTTTATTATGCCTCTTCTTATGAATATAATTCAACTTAGTGCCAAATATGATTACACAGAATATACAAATGTTGGCTCTTTATGTCAGGTCCCCCATATGTTATGTTTCTTGAATTTTCTTTTTTTTTTTTGACTCAGATTTTCAATGTACCATGCCACAGTCACCTAGTTTGATTTCCTCGCAGCCTGTTCCCGCTCTACCCCATACTACTAAAGGTGAGTGCGTGATGCTTTCGGAAAAGGAAGCAGAGGAAGTGATACAGAGCAGTGTCTGCAACAGAGTTTAAGGTTTTATTTGTTTGTAAAACTAAATGAGCATGTTTGAAGATGAAAATTCATCATCTTCAGAATTATGTTTTAACTTGAGGTAACACAACCTAGCAAGGATTTACATATATAATACTTATAAATTTATACATTTTTAATTTAATAAAGATGAATATCTGGACTAAATTTACTGGAGCTAAGGATAGAAAGCACTCACATGTACCAGAACTTATCTCCACATGTCTAGACTCTGCTGTGGGTTGTAAAATATCTTATAATCACTTTAGTTCTTGATTTTCTTTTTCTTCTTCTTTTTTTTTTTACATGCATTTACCTTTGTATGAAGATTTATTGGTTTAGGTGAGAAACTCAGTAATAAAGAGAAACTTGTATTGGTTGAACTGCTAACCCCACTGCTTGGCTTTGGATGCCATTTACCCGGATGTGTCTAGTGGGTCAAATTCATGCCTATGTGCATCTTTATCTGTCCCAGCACCTCCTGATTCTGCTCTGTTATCTCCATGGCCTCCACCAGGTTTCTTCAGAACTGGTACAGGCTAGAAATAGAAACAGTTCAACAAAATGTTTAGATAAACTCCTGGATGGGCTGTGTAATTAATTATTAAGGGAGGCTGGCATGGTTTGTGTTACCTCCCTGGCCTTTTTATGGTTGAGATCAGAAGCAATAAACATGCTGCCTGTCAAATTTGCTATCGGAGACAAAAAAAGGAGACCTGCATGGACTGGTCTGATAAATGAACATTTTAATGACCTTTTAAATCACCCTCTATTTTTAAGAAAGGGAGCAAGCACATGATGTCTTGGGCAGATTTGCTTAAGCTATTCAGCCTAAGTCTGCTCGGAGGCATGGTCCTTTATAACTGCGCAAGGCAGGCTATGATCTTGAAAGTCAGGGCTGCCAGCACTGCCAAATTACAAATATGGCTTTAGTCAAAATGTAATTGTGCAGTATTGAAATGATCTGCTAGTTATGCAACTATTTTTATAGTCATAAACTGAAAAAGTAATTATGAAGATGTCTGATGGGTGCATAGGAGTTCATTATCCCATTCTACATTTATGTATGTTTGACATTTTCCCTAATAAAACTTTCAGAGTAATTGTTGGTAATGTCATGATTGAATAAAGGGCCTGGCAGAGTACATGTTTGCCCCCGCCCAATTCATAATGAAATCTGATATCATTGAGTCCAAGTGTTTAGCACTTGACCCCTCAATGGGCCATAGGCCAACACAGGTTTGAAAACCAGACACTCAATTTCGGGGCTATCGTGAGTTCCCTAAGAGGGGGTGGCATGGTGCCATTTGACCATGCAGCCCAGAGGGGATTGCAGCCCTGATCAGGGAAAACTTGAAAGGTAAGAGAAGTCATTTAACTCTGCAGTGTGGGGACAGCCACGTCTCTGGTAGGACTCAAGTTGGAGATTGGGAACCTGGATGATGTCAAAGGAGAAACCAGAGAGAAAGGACTGAGAATAACCAGAAAGGTGAGGGATTAGTTCAAAATACACGATTCTGCAAGGTTGATCCTGGGCTCTCTCCCATACCTTCACACCCACATCCCCGCCCTTGCCCTGGAGCTTAGTACATTACACTCAAGTTCCTCATTATATGAGAAGCAGTGAACATTTGCATGGGATCAAGACCTGCCTGCCCAAGCCTACCAAGTGTAAAGGTATTTGTTCTCTTGAGAATCTCAGATTTGGATAGGATTTAATAATTCTCCTTGTCTGAATAACACCTAAAGATTTCACAGATATCATGGGGTTAGTAAGCAAAACACTTATTTTTGAATGAGTAAGTAGAGTCTTAGTTTCAGCACAAATCATCAGGGTTGGACAGACAATTGGGCAGAAAGCAAGTACTTGGGTGTGTAGATGCATGGATGATAGTGGGTGGACGCTAGGTGGACAATGGACATCCAGATGGACTGGAACAGCCCCTTCATGATCTAGAGCCTCACGTGGAGTTCCCGCCTTTGGTTATTGTGCTCCCTCCAGTTTTCCAACTTTAACCTGTCACTTTGGTAGAAGAAATGGAGATTTATTCCAGATTTTGGCATGTCAGACTGACAAGTGCTGAAAGCACCTGCTTCTGATCTTCTGGAGCTTTTTAGAATTGGACTCTTTTATCAGATGTGTCTTTCATTCAAGTTCCCGTTCAGTCTGTGTTCACTGAGTGTTTCTTGGTTCTTGGCAGAGTAATAGGTCCCAGGGATAAAAGTATGAATGAATTATATAATTCTTGCTCTCAAGTGCTTATGGATTTTTTCTAATGATGCCTTTGGGCAGTTTCAACATTGTGAAAACAGGATGCCTCGAGAAAAGGATGCCTCTGAGCTTTGCACAGCAGGGCTCCGCATTGCTGATTGTCTGCTGCTGCCACGACCTTCCTCAGGTAGCAAAAGATGGAGAGGCAGCCAGGCACAACCAGAAATACAAAGCACCCTACTTTCCCCAGCCACCCCGATTAGATTTTCTACTTGTTTGTGGCTCGGGTTGCCAAGGAAACTTTTAGCATTTAATCTGGCTAAAACCAGAGACGATCAAACTCATCTCGATGGGACAATATGATGATTTGCAGAGTGCAAAGGGACCTTGGATACCTTTTTATCTTGCTATAACTTGATGTTTTCTAGCGCCACAAACATAACTACTGTGGGACTGTAGGAAAATTCTGCATTGCGTGGGCCTACATTTCTCAGAACCTTTCTTACATGATCCCCTTCTAAAGTAAGCAGTATCCTTCATAACAAGAAGCGTGTTTGGCAGGCTGCAAATTGAGGCAGTGACAATTTTATGTAGAGAGCTTAATCTATTCCTAGGCTGGGATTTATTCACAATTGTCTTTCACGTTCGCTGTCAATCTTTTTCAGCTGTAGCAGCAGTTGTAGCTGCCTGGTCTTGGGCAAGTTGAGACGCTGTTGTCATATCATTCGATGTTAGGTTTGAAAGGCTAGAACCATTCACTGGGACAGTTTTCCTCTTTCAGGCAATTTTATTCACTTCTCTTTCAACCAAGAACCAGAAATGGGAAGGGTATCTACCTTCATTTGACAAAACCACTCAAACATTTCACTTTCTAGGTCAGTGACTTTTTAGTGCTTTTCCATTTTTCCCTTTTTAGTAACCTCATTGCCTGCCTTGGTTTATTTTTCAGTAAATTCCTGGTTTGGAGGGGAAAGTATATTCAATTGATATGGGAAAGAACAAACCACCTTTGTATATTTTGGATCTTACCTTTCAAGAAATAATAAAGGCGGGGTGTTTTTATTTCACAATCCTAGCAACTCATCCAGTTTGTGGTGACCCTGGATTTCTTTTCACTTTCAATAATCATCTCTTTGTATTCACTGAGAGCCCTGGGTATGGTAATAACACTAAGAACTGCAACGAGTTACTTATTTCATACTATAGTCAGGCACTGTGCAAGGCACTTAATATATACATACACACATGTACATATATAGTGTGTCTATATAGTTGTATGTACACACACGTGCACACACACACACACAATCTTTTTGTGAATCATGGCAGCCAACCTGAGTATAATTATCATGACTATACACACCAGGAAACTGAGGCAAGTGGAAGTTAAGAAAATTACCCAGTGTCATCTGATTCAAATTGTCTTATGTGTCTCTGATTCACAGTGATCAAAATCAAGTGTGTTCTTTCTCTCGAAATGCCCTCTTCAGTCACTATTTCCCCATCATGTACTTCAGATATAATAAGTCAGGAACAGCATGAGTAAGGTTGGACATGGCAGGATGAAAAAGTAGCCAAAGATTGGGGAAGTTGCATAACTTCACTGCGTTTCCCTTCTTTCATCCAAAAATTCAAAGAATTATATTTACCTTTTAGGTCTTTGTGGTTGATATAGATTATGATGCTTCCAGTTATAGACTAGAGGCACAATCAAGGTTAGATACTTTTCCTTTCTGTGACCGTGGTTTTTGTGTTCTTCTTACTCCAGTTAGTCCCAGTAGAGGTCAAATCTGCATCAATCATAGTATCCCATTCCCCTAACCTCAGTGATTGGTTGATAGAAGAGCACATGACTCCAGCTGAACCAATCAGAATACACCCCAGGGCTTTCCAGACTGAGATTGGCAGGGATGACTGTCTTTCCTTGCGGAGGAAGTTCAGAGGTGCAGGTCATGGTCCCTCTGTGTGGGAGGTAGTCAATGTTTTGGAAGCTTGACTAAGTCAATAAAGAGATAAATGCAGGGATAAGAGATGGAAAGAGAAAATGATAAGCCAGAAAGTTCAGACTGCTTTCTGGTCCCCAGAGCTTGCCATTCCTAGGGCTGTTTACCCTCTCAAGCTGGTGATTTTGTTAATCCTTTCATTTCTTCCACGTATCCTACCATAAGTAAAAGAAAAAAATTTCAAGTAATTTCCATTTCCTTTTTCCCTTCAGAAACCTAGATTTTCCTATCAGTTTCTATGTCATTAAATCTAGGACATAATTAAAAACATGATGGCAGGGATTTGCTTCAAAATATTTTAAGGGTGGAGTAGTGGAGGAGGCTGTGAGTGGGGTGGGATTGGCTCTGGATTGATGGGTTTTTGGGGATATGTGATGAGGGTTTATTATACTATTTTCTTTAAGCTTTGTGTGTTCTAAGTTATTCATACTATAAATTTTAAACTAAAAAATAGCCACAACGACAATTAAAAAACAAACACACTGACCAAGTCATGAAACTGAGTGCCCTGTCGCTCCAAATGGTGGACATGACGTATGAACAGCTTCTAAAAGATGAGAAAAGGAATCCCTGTCAGTACCAGAGGGGGAGAACTAAGGAGGGAAGGGGAGCAAGGTAAGAGTTCAGAACAAGACAGCCCAGTCTTCTTTCTCGGTTGAATTTTGAAAGCAGTGGAGAATATAAAGGGAAAAGAAGCATTTTTAAGACTGAGTTTTTTTCTTGTAGCTTCACTTTTCCCTTCATCAACACTACTCTTGAAAGGCTCTGGAGCAGTGCAGTAATGCAGATTTGGGGGGCATCTCTTCATTCATTCATTCATTCATGAAATAGGAAACCTTTGCTAATGCAGCACCTAGCATAGAGGTAGTGCTCAATAAGTATTTGTTGAATTAATGAATGGATGAAGGGAGATACTATAAAGAAACACCTTTAATTATGGAACTCTTTTGACGTTACATCAATATTCAATCTGCTACATTTAGAACCTGCCAGAGTCTCTGCCGCAAATTCTATTTTAAAGGCCGCAGTAACTTGGCTAGGGAAACATTACCACTGAAACTTCGTATAGACTTCCACAGCTTGAAATTTGTTCTAAGTGACAGAGTTTGAACCCCCTAAATCAAGTTTTCTGGCTTTGAGTGACAAGGATGTCAAAAAGATGGAGATTAATCTTTCAAAATATGGTTTTGCTTGTTGAACTGAAAAACTTTTATTTTCTTTTGGGTAGAAAAGCTCTTTCAATATGATGAATGCATAATGCAGACTTAATTGCCTTAGTAATTTTAATAGCTGTTAATTTTTAGAAGATGTAACAGGCACTTGTTATAAATGAGAAGAATCTAAATAGACTATTATGTATCTTCTAATAATAGATGTATGGATGGACCATTGTTCATCAGTACCTCTAGTTATAGCATCTACTAGTAGATGTAGACCTACTACTATATCTAGTAGTTATAGACCTACTGTGAGCAAGCTACTACATAGTACGAAAAAGAATGAGAAGGCATGACTTATACCTTCAAGGAACTAATAAGCTAATAGAGGAGAGAAACTCTCTATTTTCTAACTCTTTCAGAAGCAAGTCGGTTGCTTTAAAAATAAACAAGGATATTGTCATAAATTATGTGCCACCGTCTGGCATGTACCACACAGCTCCACTGCATTCTTCTCACCAAGCTGCTTCCCTGCAGGGCACATCACAAAGGTAATTCTTCATCTCACTGTTTCTATTTGTCTTCGGATGTATGAAGGTAAACATAACTGGAGCCATGAAAAATTGAGGACTTAGTGAAGTTTGTATAACCCAGATGTCCCAGACATGACCAGATAGCGCTGTTCCCTTCAAAACAAAACAAAACAAAGCAAAGCAAAACAAAACTGCTCTTTTGCTCGAGCAGTTCTAAATTTACAAAAAAATTGTTAAGATTTTATGGTATATTGTATAATGGATGAGTCAATATAAATCATTATTATTAGTAAAGTCCAGATTTTGTTCAGATTTCTTTTGTTCTAGATGATTTCATTTTAGCCAAGTCAGGATAGTCTGAAAGTGGGAGAAAATAAAAAGAAATGATATGGAAAAAATAAAATGTGGTGACCTTCCTTATTTTGTGCCCCCTGTTGATAGCTCCTCCACTACATGCTGACTTAAAAATTTTCTGCTATCCACTTGGATATTCTAGGATCCCAACTTTTCCTCCCAAACCCAAGAATATAAGAAATGGACTAAGAATGTGAAAAGGGGTTGCCTGGAACACATTCTCCGTACAAGGTAGCATCTCTGCCTTGGCTGCTAAATTCTGCTGGTCCTGCTCCAAGTTGTCTATGGCTTGGAGACTGTTTTCTCCACCTCTTACTGTAGAAGCACACAGATGTGGTTGGTGACGCTTGCAGATGTGGTTGGTGTCCACCAGAGGATATCTGAATTGACACCTTGGCCACTGGCAGGAAAACACCAATTCCAGTTTCAGCCACCTGTATTTGCCTTTGAGTGTCCTTCTGTCCCCAGTAGAATCTTTGCCTTTTAAATCAGTTTTCTTTAAATCAAGGTTCAAGGATCCTAATTTAGGATCCTGACTTCTCAACCCAGATGTGTTATCTATTCTATTCAGTCTTATTTTTTTTTTTTTTTGGTCCCTAGGACATTTATGGTTTGCTTGTACATTTTTTCTTATTTTAGTTACAATTTATTCATATGTTATTCCTTTTCAGACATCTCATTCCTATACCATCTGAATTATGTTAGACTGGATAGGCCTTACAGCCAGGCAAAGGACGGTCAAAGTTAGGGCAAGGAGACCAAGTTCTTAAGGAGCCTTACATGACTCTAAGTTCTTATTCTTTCTACCATGTCACTCAGCTTCTTATAAAGAACTTAGATATTCTCAGCTGCAGGGCATCAAGATGAAAGTTTTTGACAGTTAACATACTAGCCAGACAGAAGTGGGCTAGAGTGGACTGGAGGAAGAGACTGGAAGGAAAGAGATCAGCTTAAGGTGTTATTATGGTATCTATAAGACACTTAAAAATTGTCTTCCATAGAAAGTATAGATTTTTTGAACATTTTTACTTCTGTAGAGCTTGGTGAGCTGATTCTAAAATTCATATTAAAATGCAGAGATCTGAAATATCCCCAATAACATTGTGGGTAGTCTTTTGAGCAAACTGTAAGTAGACCATAACATAATAATAACAATGATAAATAAATAAACCTTGGACTTTAACTCACACCAGATTTAAAAAATGACACAAAATGGGGGATCACAGACCTAAATATAAAAACTAAAACTATAAAATTTCTAGAAAACACATAGAGGGAAATCTTTGTGCCTTGGAGTAGGCAAGGATTCTTAGGACACAAAAAGCATGAACTATATAAGAAAAAAATCCAAAATTTGCACTTTATAAAAATTAAAAACTTTTTTTCTTCAAAAGACATGGTTAAAGAAATGAAAAGACAAGTCAAAACTGGAAGAAGGCATTTGAAAACATGTATCTGATAGGAAAAAAAAACCCAGTACATATATCCTGAGTATATGTAGACTGTAGAAGACATAAACTTCTTGCACATTTAAAATAAGGCAGGCAACTTGATAAAAGTGTGTAAAAATTTGACAGACATGTTGCCAAAGATATATTAATGGCAAATAAGCAAATGAAAATATGCCCACTATATTGGTCATTGGAGAAATGCAAATTAGAACCAGAGATACCACTAACCACCCACTAGAATCATTATAATGAAAAAGTCTGATATGTGAAGTGACTCCCAGATATTTACCCAGGGGACCTGAAGCATCTGTCCACACTATCCCTTGTACATGAAAATTCACAGTGGCTTCACTTAAACAGACCAAAATTAGGGGAAATATGCATCAACTAATGAATAGATATGCAAATTTTGACTCACCCCTATAAAGTGCTCAAAGGCATTATATTAAGTGGGAGAAACTGGACGTAAAATTCTTTATATTGTGTGATGCCACTTATATGAAATTAAAGCAAATGCAAAATTATAGTGGCATAAAGCAAAGCATGTCCAGGGCCAAGGACTAGGGGAGGAGATTGGTGATAAAGGGGCAGAAGGGACTTAACTTTGGATAGCAGAAACTTTTGTGGACTGTAGGGACGGTTTCTTACGCATTACAAATATATGTCAAGGCGTCTACATTATGGTAGATGAATTTATTATATATAATTTTCAATATTGCTGATTAAAAATATTTTTCTGCCTTAGAAAGAACTGGTAAATATTTTTCTCTAGATAATAAGAGTTATGAAGCACATCCTACATCCTGTGCCTTGGCTTTGAGAAAGTTGGTGGCTAATCGGACCACTCAGTCATAACAATGAATGCCGTTCGGGTGAGCAAGGTGCTTTCTGTATGTAGAGTGGACATTTTCTATTTTTTCTGATAAGTCTACCTTTTGTGTGTCTTCTTTTATGAGACATTTCAGAGCCTTTTAACAAACAGGCAGAGCATAAAATATAACCTAAAACATACATACTGTCCTAGGGAGATAGACCCTAATTGGTTAGCAGTGGCGAGAACAGCGTGAAATCAGATGTCTGACCAGGGGTTTGAATGATTCAGTTTGCCCAGCTCTGCGGCAGCCAGGCTCAAAGAAGAGGAGGCTTCCGGACCTGATTTCCAACAGAAACTTCTTTAGAAAGGAGAACTGCTTAACTGTGCATAATCTTGAAATTACAGCTTAATAAAAAATCATTTTAGCAACGATGTTTGTGAGGCGAGGCATTTCAAATGGGTGAGGACGTGTATTTACAGGGTTGAGTGATATTATTCCTTCCACAACGAAAAGACGGAGCTCACTCATTGAGAAAGATGCTGAAGAGAAGCATTGTTCCGAGGTCTAGTCCACTCTGAGAATTGGAATCTTTTTTTTTACACATTGAGGAGAATTTACTCATCTAATATGCATCAATACCTGGAAGGTGCTTTCTTTGGCAACGTGAGGATCCCCAAAGGATTTACTGAGAATGATCTGAACCGACACCATAGAAGGAAAAAAACGGTCTTTAATGTGACAAGCGAAAGAAATTGTTGAAAGAACATAAACACATGATATAAAAGAGGCTCTGAAACCGATTTCTAGTCCCTTCTCGCTGTAGTATGAGGGGTCATTTTAACCAGGGCATTTTATTAAACACAGTCCTATCCTCCTAGGTCCAAAGTTCTTTCACACTTGGTTTGTCCCCATTTGATATGTCTGGGAGGAAATGATAATGTCTTAGAATTAGATTTCTAATTATGATTTTCAGATTACCTGTTTGTCTAATTGCACACAAGTTTAAACGGAGGCATTCTCCTGCTGTGGTGAATATGCTGCGTAAAACGAGGCACTGCCTGGTTGCGGCACTGCTTCCTCCTATTCTAAAGGCTTCTCTCCTGCTGCTGTGTCTGTCATTCCACTGTGATAGGAAGGGTTGTCGTCTCTTCTTGCACTGGGGATGGTGTTTTGATTGGGGTCTGTCTCATGTATTGGTTTCCGCCATTACTTGTTGCCACTGTATCTGCGCGACCCACGGTCACATCCCACCTAAGTCCCTCAGGGACCTTCCCTCCCTTGTGTCCAAAAGTCAACTTGGGAGCAACCCTATAGTAGTCTGCAGCAAGCTTGCAAAGATCCTTTGGGCATAAACCACAAAGGCCAAAAGGTGGCCTTGGAGGGCTGACCGTTCCAGCACTACCTTCCTGGTCTAAGATCATTTATAAGAGGTTATTGACCTGGCAAGGGTGAGATATATATGTATATATATATTTGTTCTTTATGCAAAACTAGGACTATGGGGAGAAAACTCTGGCATTTTCTGTTACACCTACAGCAAATGATTTCTTGTTCCAAGGCAGCAATTCTAAAGTTTAACTGTGCATTCTTATTTTTCTGTGTAGTTTGCTAAATTATGACTGTTGACTTTGAGTGAAGTCCAGGACTTAGAAAATTTGTATTGATGCACCTAGGAAATTCTAATGCAGGCGATCCTTTGACTAAATGGTGAGAAACAACATTTGAAAGTGTTAGAAGTGTATCTCATGTAGTCAAGGAATTTGAGAATCCTGAAAGAACAAAGATCGTGTTCCAGAATTCAACTTTTCGTATGTGAGTTTATTGGTGTGGGGCAATATTATTATCTAAGGTGCTGATTTAAAAATGCAGATTCCTGGGTTCCATCCACTTCCAGAGGAGCAGAGCTCCGGAGCCTGCACAAACACAGGCAAGTTGAAGTCTCAAGACCTTAGGAGAAGGGATCTTGTATTCAGCCAATTTCATACTCATTTACTAAGAGTACCACCGAAAGTAGCTTGATTAGTAAAGGACTATGGTGTGGGAAATTCCAGTAAAATTGAGTAGCAAGCAGCAATGACTTAATTAAAATTCAAATCTCATCTCTATTCCTAAAATTCAATTCTACTGCTATGGCAGAGAATTACCTCTGCATAATGAAAGGGACTGATGAAATTAACATGCATTTGGCTTACTTTTTTTTTTTTTTTTTTTTACTGTTTTGAACAAGGTAAATAATGTCCAGTGTAGTCACCTCAGCATTTGTTCTTTTGCTAACAGCCCGCAGCCGAGAAGGCACTGTTTTCTCTTTCCACTTCGATATCTTAATGGAATGAATGTGATATTATTTATCAGCTGTAAGCTTGATGGAATATATCATATAAATCATCTCAAATGTTATTTGCCACCTGCCTGCCTGTTCTGAAATGCATGCCGGCTTAATTAATCTAATTAGTCAATGCACAGATCAGGAGCACATTTACAGCTTCTCTGTCATCATAAATAAACTAGTTTTGTTTTCATAGGCTAAATAATTCATTTTAAGGATGGATAGTAGGCTGAATCTGGGAGAGCTGACCTCTATTACAGTAAAACATGGCATAACGATGACAGGGTTTTCTTTTTGTTCTATGTGCCCTCCATTAACCTTCTATTAAAATACGCCTTTGTGGGGGAGGCGAGGGGGAGGAGGAGGCACGCGGCAGAAATGTCATGCCCTCCCACCTGGAGAGGCATACCTGCCATTTGCTAAGAATGAGCTTCCCCCTTTTAAACCTCATGATTGAAAGACACATGGAGTCTCAAGTACACGCATGTGCACTAGAGAGCTGAGGACCACAGATGCCATAAATCGAGGAGCCCACGCTGCTGAGTACAAATCCAAAAGGAGAAAAGGATCAGAGTAGCGGTGAGAAATCAGGCTAAGTATGGTAAACAAGGTGGATGCTGTGACTGAACGATTCTTTCTATTCAGGCACGGATCTGGGCAGTCATGCTTTCCGTGCCGTCCCAGGTCAGGTAGCACGTTCACCTGGCAGCCAGGTGAATTTAGTCAAGGAAATATGGCGGCCCCCAAGGAAAATGCCTCCCTAGTATCAATATAATGCTGAAAGCCCCTAGTCGTAATTTAAATATCCAGACTTGTAGCCCATCTTCCATTACCTACATCCTGTGTTTCGTTAGATGATCTACTTAACATCTCTGTGCCCCTTGCTTCTCAGTATTATGTGGCTACCTCGCAGGATTATTTAAAGGATGGAGTGAATTCAAGCACTTAGCATACAACCTGCTCCTGATATATTTGTGGGACTCAGGGCAAGAGTATGAGTGGGGACTCCCATTTTCATCCCACTGCTTGTTGATTTCCACCACTGCCCTCACCTGCCAATAGCCTGCCCTTGATTTCTACCCCGTCTCTAACCCTCACCCTAAGTCTCTGAGGAGAAACCCGGGGAAGAGACTGTAAAGGCAGGGTGATCACAGGGAAGCACAGGTTCACTATAGAGCTGCACACACGGGTCTAAGGGAGGAAGGGAGTTCTGGAGCCCTTGGTGGCTTTTTAGGATTTGTAATAGTCTCTAGAGTGAGGGAACCAGGTACAGGGCAGGCAACGGGGCTGGGGGGCCAGGAGGCTGGCAGGCCTCCCAGCTCCCAGCAAATCTTCATGCTTTCTGGGGGTCTCTGGTGGTGTGTCTTGGCCTCTGCTGCACCCCAAATTGACAGCCCTCTGCTTCTGTCTCTGCTGCTTCTGCTGCTGCTGCTTCCTCTGCTTATAAGTCCAGTGTCTGGCCCAGGTGTGCGCACTCACAGCTGCCCACACCCCACTCCCGGTGCCGCCATCAGGCATACGCATAGGCCTGAGGAGGTCCATCATTGAGGCGAGGGTGGAAAAACCTGACAGTTTTCCCATTTACCCTACAGAGACAAATAGTGGAGGTGGATTTAGGGTCATTTGCCGAGAGGAAGAGCAAGAAGGCAGGAGTAATGGAGGTTGGTATAGACTCTGGTAGGGCATGTCCATTTGTTCCAGAGATGCTTTGCCCCATGGGGTACGCATGTCCAAGGATAGTGCTTTTAACACAGTACATGGTACATAGTAAGTGCTCAAGAAGTCTCAGCAATTGTATTATTATTACTATTGTTGTTATCATTGATTTCAGAATTCATGAGTCCAGCAAATCATCATTCAATAGAGGGTGGGGGATTTTTAAAATAAGCCTAAAATCATTCCTTCAAAAAGTTATATTCTACTTGGCAAGATTAATATGTTAATATATTCACATGTAATATACATTTCTTGGCTCATTTTACTAAGAAAGTGAATTGAATTTCACTTTGTTGCATGGATGCTTCACAACATTTAATAGCTCACTACTGGCAATGGGAATTATCCAAACTCTTCACACTGACTTGTTAGCCCTTCCTCCTAAGCAGACTGCCCAGAACTGTTAGCGAACCTCTTCTCTTCATCCTCACTCCCCTCAATGACCTTGTGGACACCCCAACTGTGCTCCTCCCATCTCTACTTTTTGACAAATCTGGTACCCTAATATTTTCTGGGATACATCTTGGGTTCTCCTTGTATCACGACATCCCCCACCCCTCAATAATCTAAACAACTTGGCCAAACCATTACAATTAATGAGAAAGATAGTACATTTCCCAGATAAAAACTAAACATAAAATAAGCATTGTGTTTAAGGCAGGTCCAAGATGAGCTACCCTTTTCTCATGTCTATGCCAAACCAGACCTTTACTTTATGGATGAGAACAAGATTGCCCAAGAGTCTGAGGCTCATTCCAGTATTTTAAATGGTGGACTGAGTCAAAACCCTTTCTGCTTTTTGTCTTCTAGAATTCACCGCAGCCCATACTTAAGTAGTCTGATGTAAGTTATTCTATTTTCCTTTCTGTAAGAGAATCATCATTACCTACAGTAAGAATGAACACTCCAGAGAGATTTTTGAGAGTATTTAATAATGAAACTCTCCATAACATCTGCAAGATGGCATACTTCTAGCAAAGATGGCAGCCATTTCCTAGTGTCTCAGAGCTAACCCCAAATCAATAAAAAGGAACGATAAACTCTGCAAAGAAGTGTTTTTAAATATGATTCTTAATCTTTGTGAGATTAAGTATATCTGGTGGAAACTGAGTTTGGAGCAATGAGGCATCTCACCCCTCGATAAATATCGAGTTTTCAGACAAAGCAGTTTCTAGACACCTACTCTTGACAAAGGAGCAACTGCCTTGTGTTTCTAGACCCTTCCCTGACACAGAGCTGCCTCTCCAGCCCTACGGTCCCTGTGCTGCTTCTGATCTACCGAACATGGGCAGTAAATTAGAATATTTCAGGCAGTAATTAATCTGGGACTTGGATATTTCGTTCCAATTGGCAACTTTCATTTGACTTCCAGTCAACACAATGACATATTTACATTTTGTGTTAAGCAAAGAGTAAACTCTGGGGGGGTGGGGGGGGGTGGCGTGCAGCTAAGAAACAACTTCTCTCCATCCCAGTATGCAGATTTGCAACAGAGCTGTCTGCCAAATTAAGGTTGAGGCAGAGACAAACTGTTTAATTGGCACGTTGGAGTCACAGGAGCCGTTTATTGCGAATCGCTTTGGAGACAACAGGAATCCTCTGGTTCTGTTCCAAGGATTCCGGCTGTATTTAAACATTTCCCTTGTAGAGTAACACTGATCACTTTGTATGCTACATCTATTTTCAGTTTAACCTGCTTCTTATCCTCAATTATTTATAAAGACCCTCACAGAATCCCGAATAAGCCTTCTCCTGCCCCCACTGCGGCTGTTGTCTTTTCTATTTCTTCCCCCGAGTTTCTTCCTGTGATAATATTCACAGAGGGGCTCTCTTGGTTTTCTTGTTTGTGTAGCAATCCCAGTGGTGAGGCCAGAGAGAAGGTTAAATTAAAAAACAGATTTATAGCACCTGGCAGCTGGCCATTTGCCCTGGTGGCTCCGTGTAGGACTTGGAGATGCTGCATTTTGGGGAGGCCTTTGATGAAGGAGGCAGAAAAGCAATACCTGCTCTGTCAATATCACTCATGGCGATCCCCCCGGCGGCGTCAGTTCCTTCCAGGTTATCCTAGCAAACAATTGAGATATCAAAGTGGCATAGTTTTTTCTTCACTGCTTTGCTGGTATGATCGGTGCAGTGTCTAGTGACCTTGACACGTGATGCCATGTCTTTCATTCATTGGATTCTCTCTTCAGTCGCTTCATGGAGGTGCTGATTTTTGGACTTACCCACTGCAGAGGAAAGCCACTGCGCTCAGGTGGGGCAGGTTGGGGTTTCAGGCAGGGCTCTCCCCACTTCCAATAGTGTTGCTTTCTGCCCCTGCCTCTGCCTCATGGAATCTCAGTTTTCTCTTCAATAATATACCACTTGTATGTCTTTTTATTTAGATTAACTAAGGTTAGACTAGATAAATCTAATCCAGATAAATTCAAAATGTGTTAATGTTAAATCTGTTTTATTTAAAATAAATTTTGAAAAATAAATACATTTTATTCGAAATTTAAATAAATTTAGATTTGTTAATCATTTAGATTAAATGGTTTGTTTTCAAACAAATAAATACAATGACAAGGCATGTTCCTAGGGCAGGAAATTATGATCAGACGCTCTTCAGAATCTCTTAATATAGAAGGTAAAGTGCCTCTGGCAAAAAGTCTTTCCCTAGCCTTCAAGGAATTAAAATATTTAAGAAGCAAAAGTTGCAGAAGTCACAAGGCTCCCTTATTATTCTCTCTTGAGGAGGGACATAAAGCATGCAATGTGATAATTATTTATTTTGACCATGTGAGTTAAACCAACCAACAAAAATCTGATTGGTTTGACAATGAAAGTCCAGAATAATTATGCTAATGACCAATGACAAAGGGAAATCTTTAGCTTGTTCAACATTTTATCTTTATTATGTAATTGGAACATCAGGACTCGAGTACTAAGTAGTAGAAGAACCTTGGACAAATCCCTAACCCAGTCTGTGGGCTACAAACCCCTCATCATGAAATGTCATGATTGAAATAGGTCACCTCCTAGGTCATATCCTTTGTTAACATACCCTAGTTTTAGGATCATCAACTTTCTGTATCTGAGGGAAGTTGTAGGTACAACAACGGCACGGCATAACCAACCGCTGACGTGGAGCCCGAGTACTTCCTTACATGTTTGTGTTCCCTCCTGTAGTGTAAATGAAAGTAATCAGGTTTTTCCATCCTCCTGCCATTAGTGTTAAAGATAGTCCCCTGCGGTCCTACACGCATGCCTGATGGCAGGCACCTGGAGTAGGGTGTGGGCGTGCGTGGGTGGGCACACCTGAGCTAGAGACTGAGCATATAAGGGTGGCGTCACAGAGGTGGTAGTGACAAATCAGAGGATGGCGATGGAGGACCGTGCAGCGGGGTGCAGCAGAGACCACGAGAGCATGCCAGAGAGCCCAGGAAGAGTGAAGATTCACGGGGTTGGGGGGCGTGCAGGCCTTCTGGCCCCCAGCCTCCCTGCCTGCCCTGCACCTGGTTGCCTCTCCATAAAAGATCATTAAAAGCCTGAAAAAAACCACCAAGGGTTCCACCTTCACCCATTTGCCCAGATCATAGACAACCTGCTTGGTGCCTTGCTGGCGTGACACCTTCATTTCAGGCCAGACCTAGGGTTACCACCGTGAGGACCTGATCTCAAGATCAGTTAAGGCACAAGGCAATTAAAGTTTTGGGGTAAACACCTTACATTGACTGAAATTACCAGCTGTAGCAGAAATGAGATTTTGGAAAACACACTTTGATTCTGTGTGCCTTATGAGTTTAAACATCCCCATTTAATCAAAGTATTTGAAAGTTCATTTCCTTTTTGTGTGTAATTAGTAATTAGAGTTAACGGGTATTTTTTTGTCAAGTAAACAATGACAAGAAGTAGGACCAGGTGGCAAAAGATCAATTAAAAAGGCAAGGGGGTTGAAAGATCTAGTCAGTGTTGGAAAATTACAATAAAACATGAAGTTTTCCTTTTATCCTTCCCTTTTTTCTCTGCCGTCTTGCCATTTCTTATTTTAAAATGCAAGAGAAAATGCTCTCATTTACTAACTTTATCAATCAAGGCAAGTTGATTCACCTCTCAGTCTTATTCATCTGTAAAATGGTATAATCTATTAAATATTTCCAAAGTTTTCTGCATAAGTAGGATGGGATAAAGAATGTACAAGTGTTTTAAAAGCCACAACGTGCTTGCATGTATTAACATCGTTCTGCTTATGTCCCTGGAGAGAAACACTGTCCCTATCTTTCACCTTTCCTCCATCATCCCTGCCTACAAACCCCTTTTCCTCTTACTCCAGCCTCCTCATCTTAAAACAGTCTGTGAGACCTATAGAAACCTGCCATTTTGTGATACCTGCCATTTGCGATGAGATAAAGATAAACGATTTCAGAAACAATGCAAAACAGAGGCTGAGGAGGTGAGGCTCATGTAGAGCCATCCTGCAGATTTCCTGGGGGAGGAGAAAGGGGATGTTTGGTTCTATTGGGTAAACTGCACCCCTTGTACCAAAGGCCTAAAGCACCTTTAGGGGCCAGTATGCACAGGGTGTTATTCTGCTCTTCTGCACGCTGTTGTCCTTGTGGGTCAAATTACTCAGAACTGATGTACCAGTCATTTTAGTCTGCTGCATCCTTGGGTGGGGAAGTGATAGGTGTCTGTGCTTCTGGCTGTAGGGTAAATGGAAGAGGCATCAGGATTTTCCGTCCTGCTGCCATTAGATTTGATGTTGGACATCTGTGGTCTTGCACATGTGCCTCGTGGTGGCGTGCGCGAGTGGGTGCACCTGGGCCTGGAGAGACGCTATGTAAGGGCGATGTCATAGATGCCAGAGGAGTGAGGAGATCTAGAGGTCAAGACAACAGTGGCACAGCAGCAGAGAGCTGAGAAAGTGAAGACTTGTCGGGGGCTAGGAGGCCTGCTAGCCTTCTGGCCCCTGGCCCACCCTACCTGGCCTGCACCTGGCTGCCTCACAAGAAAAACATAATAAAAAGCCACCGAGGGCTCCAGAACTCCTTCTTGCCTGTCTGCATTAATCATAGAGAACCTGTGCTCCTGGTGTTTTCATGCCACAACACTGGCCTTTGCAGATGCAAAGGAATCAAGGAATGTTTGCATCTTTCTCCACCTCAAGACCCCAGGTTAGTCCTTAATGATTTCAGACAATGCTTCTCAAGCTTAACGTGTGCACATATGTGTCACCTGGGCTCTTCCCGAGATGAAGGTTCTACTCCAGGAGGTTTGGGGTGGAGCACAAGATTCTGGTCTGTGGGTCACCCCTGAGTAGCAGGGTGTAAGGGGATGAGGGACAGGAATGGGCTCTAAAGCAGTTTGTCTCTGGTTCAGTTGATAGCTGAGTGATAACAGGGGACCGTGGAGGGGGTGTATATTTCCCAAATATCATCTGGGCAAGTGAAGATTGAGCTGGTGTCCCCCCTGCCCTGTGAGTCTGCTCATGAAGTGGTACAGCCACCTCATTCCAGCTGTATGACCAAAGACTCAAGCGACAAAGTAAAGTTTTTGTGTGTTCTTAAAATCACCCATTTTCCAATTCTTCTTTTCAGCTGTTCAATAGGGAGTGAAAGATATTGATCTTACCTCCAGCTCCAGATTCAAAGACACATTTCTTATACTAAATGGGGAAAGATCCTAGCTCTTTCAGGTCTGTATTCCTCCATGTTTTTGTTGTCAAGTAAGCGCTCTTCGTGGAGGTAAATACCCTGCAAAACGCGCGTTAGGTAATTCATGGAAGACTGAGTAGGGCTCACTTCCAAAGGCTCCCCTAGTCCCCAAAGTGACACCTCCACCCTATCAAGTGGGCCAAAAGGGTGTGTCTGTGTGAGGAAGGAGGTGTGATGAGGGTAAGGGGGTATTTTTCTTTGTGTTTGTTATTTGAGAAGCTGGAGAGGAGGGAAAGGAAGGGGGGAAGGAAAGAGAGGAGAAGTGAGGAGAGTAAGGAAGGGAGGAAATCTCTGAGGGTGAGTAAGTGCTAAGGGCTCTTGCCCAAGTTGATGGCAGCTGTCCCCTGCCCCCTTCACCCTCCAGCCCTCACACTGCCGGGGAGTAATCAGGGCTGCCTTTCGTCTTCTTAATCCTCAAGCATTTGAAGGGACATAGCAGAGAAGCTTTACCCTACTTGTTAACCGATGAATGAGGCTTCTTGTTTTCTCTGTCTGTAACCCCATTCTTTCCCAACTCAATGTACAAAGAGTGGATTTTGAAAGAAACAGGTTGTATGAATCTTTCATTTACCAGCACAAGATCTTGGGTAAGCTGCTCAAGTCTCTGAGCCTTGTCTCCAGTACAAAAGGTAAAAGCATAACTTATTGGGTCATTCCTTGAGTTAAGTTGTAACTGGAGACTGAAGGGCAAGGCTAGAGCCAGAGGCTGTTACAGGTGATGCCCCCTGCTGAGGGTGCAGGTGAGGATGAATAAGGCCAGGTAGAATGTGCCTGGGGCAAGAAAATATCAGTGGTGGGGAGGTGGAGACGCTAATAGACAATATAAGGGACTGCAGAAGCAGCCCCCAAGGTCAGCCATTCCAGCCTGAAGGACGTGGAGAGGCCTCCAGCAGCTGGCCTCAGAGAAGGAAAGTTGAGAAGTTTTGCAGGTAGCTGGGTGGCTGAAACTGTTCCCAGCTTTGCTGCTGTTACAGTCCAGAGGGGAAGGCGAGGGCCCGGAGCTGGGCGCCAACTTGAGCTGTGGGGATGTGGGCTGTTTGTCAGGATGTTTGGCTGTGGCTGCTGCTGTTTCCAGTGTTGCTTGTCTGATACTGTGCTGTTGCCTTGGGCACATCTCAGAGGCCCAGGTGAGGTGTCCTGATGTCATAGTGACTGGGATCCTGCCTGTTATCCGGCTGCCTTGAGTTCCAGGCCTTCAGTGGCAGGAAGATGCCATCTTGGTCCTTTCGTTCAGGATACATGTTCCAGGCCTTCAGTGGTGGGAAGACGCCATCTTAGGTGCATTTTGGTTTAGGACTTCTAAACACTGGACAATATCTGGGGTGAGAAGATTGGCCTCTTGTGGCCTCAGTGTCTCTTTTTTATTCTTAGTTAAATAAATCCCATTATTATTGTTCCCTGAACCTGAGTGGTCTTGTAATTGTGCTCATGGACGAAGAATTCAGTGATTCGTGAAGAACTGGGGCACTGTCTGGTCCAGTTTTAGTGTCCCTTGATGCCCAGTAATAAAATTTCATTCAGTGAGGTAATGTCGGTAAAAAGGCTGGATTATGCATTGCACCTTGTAGGTGCTTGACTGATTTTACTATCATTATTGTAAGTAATTTTATTTTTAAAGTAAGAATGGCTATCTAAGGACTAAGGGTTCTCCAGAACACTGAGAACTTGCTTGCCTGTGGGGTGTGTGTGTGTGTGTGTGTCTTCTGATTGTTTATTTCTGGGATGACAGGTTCAGTACAAGTATGTCTATGCTTGTTCAGTAACCCCCTGTCTGTCCAATCTGTGTTCAGCATTAATCCAGGGCATGACTTTTTCTCACTTTGAGACACTAGTTGGATTTGGATTCTTAGTTGGACTTGCCTTCAATTTGTATCAATTATAATAATGATGAAAATAATGATAGTAATAATAGCAATTATCGTAACAACTAAACCATATATAATGCTCGCTGCATACCTGGCACTTTTCTAAGCTCTACACATTATTAATCCTATGACGACCTGTGTGCTAAATTCTATTATCATCATTCTACAGATGAAGAAACTGCGGCAAAGCGGGTTTGAATATGCCTCTTCAAATATGGTGCCTGAACCTAAAATAGTCCTCTGGACATATAGACATGAGATCGGAATAAAGTGGGTAACAAATTCCTACTTTTGAAGCCCCAGATTGTAATTTATCTGGTGACTATCCTGCAATGGTGGAAGTGTTAGTCCGGCCATCAACCAGCACGTCGGGATGGGAGTCAAAGATGGGCTTTGTGGGGACAGCCAGTGGTGGCTCTGTGTGTAAGTGCACTCTAGGGATTGAAGGGGTGGCATTTCCACTAGGTTCTCCAAGGATTTCCTGCCCTTCCCATTCCCCAAAAAACCTGAAACAGGAACTAAGGTAGAAGTTTTCTGGTACAAAGAGATTTTTTTTAAAAAGCTGATTAAAGAGAGAAGTTTTATTATATACATATAAATAACCTTAAACATTTTGTTTGACATAATACATACATATTTGGACCTTTTATACATTTTTTAAAGATTTATTTTTGTATAGAGGAACTGGGGTGTAGGTCAAAGGTGGAGGGGTGAGAGGATTCTCCAGAGACAGAGTGGGGAGCAGAACAGGCGGGTCTACTGAAATATACTGCTGAGGGGAGCAGCGGGAGAGACAGAAGAGGTCTGCTGCGCCATGTGGGTCAGCTCGCTGGCTGGGGTCTGAACTCAGGCCATAGAGGTGATAGCACTGAGATGTAACCCTTAGGCCACCAGGGATGCCCCCTTTTGTCCTCCTTTAATAAAGAGTCAAAGCGTTTTTCATTTCAATTTGGTAAGTTGATTCGAAATCTGTGTCTGTCTTCTGAAAAGCACAGTATTCGTGTGTCATCTATGAGTTACCATTTTAGTTTGTCCAAATGAGAATTTGAGAATTTGAAGATAATAGAGAAGTAGTATGAATGAAGAATTCTAAAATTTTATAATTTTGTAATGAAATTTTACAGTTGATCTGCTCAAACTTGAATCAGTAGCATGTGTCAAGTCTTTCTAAAGCATTCAATTCCGTTGAATGAACAACTCTAAAAATTTTCATCAGTTTGAGTACTATTGAATTCAATGATGCAATTAGATTATTGTGGTCTAAAATGAGGGATCGATAATTAGCGCCCCTCTTTCCTACTTAGGTTCCAAACAAGTTAAAGATAAAGCAGAGAACAAAATACTGAAGTCAGAATATCGCTTTTATATAAAGATAAAAGTCCAGTTGAAGGTCTGTGCTTAAGGTTTATTAGCCAAATTAAAGTTGTTAACTAATAAATTGGCCAATACTTAACCACCCAGTTCTGAGATGCATAGGGACAGAGAGGCTGGGTGAGCAAAAGTAGGCTTGTTATCCCAGACAGAAACTAACCTGAGCCAACCAGCCCAATTTTTCTTCCCTACTCTATCATTTGTAAATGGGTCCAGCTCCCCAAAGGCAAAATGAATGAAGAACAGAGAGGTTTGGAGAATGCTGGGGGGAAGGAAATCCCTCATGAAATAAAGGAATGGGAAAAAGAGAAAGGATTTCTCACTTAAGTGATACCAAGTGCCACTGTGTGGGGTAGGCGGGAGAGCTCTCAGGCTTTCTCACCCTTCCCTTGGGGATGGGCCTTCACAGGCCTACCCTGCCTGTGACGTAGAGTAGCAAAGCCTGGGGGGCATGGCTTAGAATAGCCTTTAGCATGCCTACAGAGTAGCCATTGGTGTAGTGTGAGCATGCAAAGAAAGAGCAGGGGGAAGAAGCAGTACAGGGCAGAAGCAGCAGAGAACCCCCGAGAAGCTGAAGATTTGCCAGGGGCTAGGAGGCCCGCTAGCCTCCTGGACCCCCCCGCCCCCGACACCTTGTATATAGTTGCCAGAGTTTAAATTAAAAGCCATAAAAAGCCACTGAGGGCTCCAGAACTCCTTCCTTTATACCCATCAGCCCATCATTGAGAACCTGCCTAGTGCCATTCCTGCTGGCACTACACATTGGCTTGACTAAGGTCAAGAGCAAACCTACCTATCATCATCTGAGTCAGCACAGGATTAGCACCTGGGAGCAAAAGAGCCTGGCTACTTGCAGAAATCCTGTGGGCTGGGTGTGTTTAGTCAGCAAGTTTTCATTAGCCATGATGTGTTGGTTAATCTTTCTCTTTCATAGAAGTCAGGTAAGAGAGTTCAGTTTTCTGTTGAGCCTGCCCCATCCTGTCCACAAAGCATTTACATTTCATTAGCATTCAGTTCTGAGAGATATTAGGAAATAACCATACCACAGGCAAAACTGAAAACTTTTCTAAAAACTCTAGAACTTTTGAAACGTTCTCAGACAAAGCAAACATTGTACAATTCATGAAGTTTCAATGAAAAACTTCAAGATATTCATATAAGCTATTTAGTCAGATGTGATCATTATATTTTGTCAGGATTAAAAACCAAGAAAATACTTCCAGCCAGGACTCTTTGCCAAAATTTTATTTTTAAATACACTTAACGGAATATTGATAACTGTTGAAGATATTTTCCCCCGCATTGAAAAATCCCACAGGTGGGTGTTCAACAACTTAAGATCTCATTGTTTGCAAAATTCTTAATAGGGAACTAAGTGACTATTTTAAACTATAGTTCTTAAACATTTCGATACTTAAGATAGATAACATGTAATATGCATCCCAAACTTTTACAAATATTTTCTGATTCTTACCTTAGTGAGCCAATTTGGGTATATTCTCTGAACACTATTACTTTCCAAAACAAAGGAAAATCACACTGGCTTTCTTTGGAAACTGTGATTGTGTTGCTTTTCATTATTTACAGTGAAGTCTCTGTGTCTCCCCGTGATGCTCTCCTCCCCATCCCCACCTGCACCTCCACCATGCTGCAAAGGCTTTGTGATGGGCATCACTTCTATACTTTTAAAAACAGGTAGTTTCATCTAGTCATTTTAAAGCTACCAGTATACTTTAAGACATATTTCTAGAAAAGGTGTGGGAGTTTAGAGTGGAGACTGACTGGAATTCTCACATTAATTTATTTACCTACATATACAAATGTTATCATCTTGGCTTGTGAATTCCACACCAGCTCAAAGGATGTGTACAGATACATGTGCAGAAAATACAACTATTCTTGGTAGCACGAGTATTGGCTCTGGTTTCTGTATTCTTTATTCTGATAGACTGAGTGCCAGCTGATGCAGCAGTTCTCAAATATTTGGTCAGCAGGCATGGCTTCAGTGTGAAATCTGTTAGTGGATCTCAACTGGAATACTAAAGGTAAATAAAAAGGATAGAACAGAAAGAAAACAGCAGAGGTGCATTGTACATTGTAACCATCAATATTATGTCATGAAAATTTTGTTTGATTTCTAGCATATTTTTAGTGGGCAGAATGAGGGGTACCCCAGGACCCCCAAACTGACACACTCTCAATGGGATCTGCTATCGACTACATAAAGACAAAACATTCTCTTAGTGCGTAAGAACTTCAATAGAAAAGAACTCTAATACAATTAGTGTGCAATAGAAAGAGAATAAAAAAGAATATCGTGAAAATAATTTCCCCATGAGATACTCAAAGTCACCCATCCCCACGTGGGCAGATACCCAGCCAAACAGGGTTGGCCCAAAGCAGGGCCACTGAGGCCCACAAGTCTAAGGCACCTTCTGGCAGGGAACCACAGGAAAGGGGCAGAAGGGGCCAGGCAACTCTAGAAGGAGAAGAGCAAAATCAAAATACAAGTTGAGATAAAGGCTGCCATTGTCAGCCTCCCCAAAGGGCTCTCACCCACTTCTCTGTCTCTTTCAAATGTCTCTTTCCATGTCCCCCCAAGTCCCAGGTGCAATATGCATGTGGGTTTCCTGGGGAAATGTGTCTTATTGTATCACCTTGGGGCTCTCCTCTTCCTCCCTCAAGAAAAAAGATCACTAACCGGCCACTTAATTGTCCAATGTGCCTTTCACGGTTCTTATTATCGCATCTGAGCACAACTTCAACCCTCTGTGAAAGTCAATTCTCCGTGATCTCGTAGCATCTCTGCCCTATCTTCCTACTTTCCTGGTCATTCCTTATTAGCTTTCCTAAAACCATTTGGTTTTCTTTTCCTCAGCATAAAGCACGCATCCCTTAGCTGGGCAAAATATCCTTCCCTGTTGCCTCCGGCCAGCTCCTCTAGCTCACTCCCACAGCTCTCCCTCAGGCCCCCATCCAGTAGCCAGACCAAATTACTCCCAGTTCCCTGCTTGTTGGGCCAACCCCCCTTCCTTCCTTTGTTTAACTGCTCCCTATTTCCTGGCCAACCACCAAGTCTCCCTCCAGAGAAATACTGTTCACGCACATTGCAATGTATCACACCCACTTGTATATATGCGCATGATATATACTCACATATATAGTGTGTATATATATACACACGCAATGCAGACTCGTGATAGAAATGAAAGTTTAGAGGAAGAATGCTTACCCCTTCTACCCGAGAAGCACGTGTATGCCTTACTCTCATCTTCCCTTCCATTTTAGAAAATGCTAGTCCTGGACCAACAAATCAATTTTTTCACCCAGCAGTGGGTTTCAGTTCAACACAGGTCAGCCTATTAGTGGACAAACACTGTGACTTTGCTGGAAGCCCCCTTCTTACCAAGACTTTCCCTTTTGTGTGTCATTTTCTGCTCACGTCCACTTCCAACTAACCGCTGTGAAAATGTCTGAGCCTTTATCACTCACCAGCTGGGTCATTCGCTCAGGTTTGTTCGTGTGACAAATATTTGTTAGTGTGAAGTTTGTCAGAAACACTGTGCTGGGCACTGGGGAGGCTGGCCCCAGATGAAGGAGGCACACTTGTTTGTGGCCCTACAGAGTGGGCAGCACATCAGTCCTCTGGAATGCAGCCCCTTTTCATCCTGTTAAACTTAACCTTGTTAGGGTTTAGCCCATTATTACAGCCTTTGGGATCATTTTGCAACTTAGTTCTGCCATGATTTCCAAATGAAAACTCAAGTCGTGTTTGAAAATAGACTGTTCCCAGAGGCATGGAGAGTTTTAATTTCTATTGTTGAGAGCCATGTTCTTGACAGTGCTGTTGGGAGTCAAAGGGAAAAGTTGTTGCCAAAACAAAGTCAAAGTTAAAATCAACTCCATAATTTTCTAGGTGCCTCTGATCAAGATTTTCACACCCATACCCACATTGATTATAATCTCAAGGGGCAACAGGATCATATCTTATATTTTTTGTGTACCGTCCATAATGGGAAGATGGCAGGTCCTTAATAAACCTTGTACTGATTCATGGGTTGGTGGATAGAGTTCATGAAATCATCTACATTTAAAAAAATCTATCTGGACATAGAAGAACAGGAAAGGTCTCGCAGCGAGAGCACATAGAAGTTCCCATGATATTGTTTCAACTCCCAGGTTCCACCTGGAGTATGGACAGCAGTGTAGTGTTGAAGATAAACACTATTTCTTATTTCACCATATTCACCTCTGCTTAGTTTAAATAATATACTTGAAACTAACAATACCCACGATTGCCTTTGAGATTGGCTTTATCAGCGTTTAATACCCATCCTATGTTAAGATAATTACATGCGATAGTCCCAGCTAATTAACATTGTTCTTTAAATAAAGATTAAGTAGCAAGAATTTATCAGTAACTTTAAAATCAGATCATTTGCTCAGCTCGGTGATTCTGGGCAGACACGCAGCCGCTCTCTGAGTCACCAGCCTCCCTTCCTCCTCCCCAGAGTTGCCCTCAGCTTGCAGGCACTTGGTAGTCCCACCACATTGTTTGATGGCAGAGGTTTTTGCCACCGAGTGGAACTCAATGACAAAACAAAACACCAGGCTGGCATTGTTCCTCCCACGGCCCCGGTCGCCCTGGTTACCCAGTCTTGTTGGGCAAAGATAAGGGAAGATTATGGGTGTGGCCTCCAGGAGTCTGCTCCTTCACTGGCTGGGCCAAAGATTCACAAGGCAGGAGAAGGTTATAAAGGACCCAGAAGGCTGAGAGGGCCTTCTGCACCCAGCCCCCAGCAGGACTCATGGCCAGACAAAAGGACAGTTCTCACAAAACTCAGTTTGCAAATTCTGCATATTGCAGCCTTGACATTGTCATTTAAGCCCCGTGTTGCTGGAAGTTGATAGTTTACCATTTCTCACAACCTACACTGGCAGAGATGCTGGGCAGGGAGCTAAGGGCTATCTTGGGGGAATCAAGGGAGAAGGAACTGCCCTGAAAAATGCATACATCCGAGTTCTTTACAAGTGGCAAAAAACAAAGACGTTTCTTCACTTATTCAGTGTTTTATTATTGCCGAGTAATGTTTCTCTAGAGCTCCCAGAAAGTTTTCTTTGTTTTTTCCCAGAAAGTTTCTCTGTCTCTGTCTCTGTGTTCTCTCCCCCCCCCCTCTCGATCTCTCTCTCTCTCTCTCTCACACACACACACACACACACACACACACACGCACACACACGGAATGCCACAGTGGTTACCTCTTTGTGTGTGAAGGAGTTGGGAACTCTAGTTTTAGCTACATCAGTAAGTTCAGATGAGGCAACTGTGTGTAAACCAATCTGAAAATATGTTGGTTTTTTCCTCAAGAAAAGAGTATTTGTGGATGTGAGCTGTCTCAGTCGGTCTTGCCCTTCTCTGTCGATGTCTTTCTTTTTCCTTTACATGTATAGGTAGAACAACTCTAAGATATTTGACTTTTGTTTAAAAATGAAGGAGAAAAGAAAGAGGTGGCTCCGTCTACTTGAAGCCTGCTTTGCACACTCAGCACATCGCCAAGCCGGCTAATAGGCATGAATTGCTTCTGTTGAAACAAAAAGAAATCTCACCAGCCTGACTCTGACCTTCATTTGCTGTGTGACTTGCCTAACTTGCTCTGCATCTCTGAGCCTCACTGTTCGCATCTTCAAGTGAAGAGTGACTGACAAAATGCAATGAGATCGTGTATGGAAGGTTCTGGGCCTTTCCACAAGACCTGGCCCACTCAAGATATGGTTGTGATGATTTGTTATCCTGTTCTTGGCATCTCTGTGCACTGCAGGAAGCTAGGGCCTGTCTACTGCACTCATCTCCATGCTCCGTGGCGCTCAGGGCAGAGCCGGCCATCATGCTCTTGCAGACTGCCTATGCCATTGTCTTGCTTTCTTTCACCCCTTGGAGGATAAGCTTTGCCTCTATTTCAGGTGGGTGGCCATGAATTACTTTAAAGACCAGGTCCACGGTGACTTACTAAGCCCCTCTGCGCTGCCTCAGGAGAGGCTCAGCCCGGGGACTCTGCTCTGAGCCCAGAGCTGAGCACGTTCCTGCTGCCTTTGGTGCACATGGGGAAGCCCGAGGGCTCCAGGCCCCACACATCTGCCTCATGCTGCAATGCTGCCATTGTCACCGGGCAGATATTTGTGTGCCAGGCAGGGACACACAGATGAACCAAACGTGGTCTCTGGTTGGAGGAGCGGAGGCGCCATTGGAGGAGAGACAAGTAAATGGACACCATCAGCACAGTGTTCCTTCTGGGGGCAGAAGACAAGGCCACAGGTCAGCTTGATTCCAGAAGCTCTGGTCTCAGCAGAGTAATTACGTCTTATTTTCTACTGACTAATGATATGACACTCTGGTTTGCTCATGCGCTGCTGAATCTACTGACATCTCTGTATCCAACCTCTAGCTCCTCTAAGTGGGGGTCACTGAATCAGCAGCATCGTACCCCTTGGAGTTTGTTAGAAATTCAGTATCTCGGGCCCCTATTCAGCTGACCGAATTGGAACCTGCATTTAAACAAAATCCTCAGCTGAATCTTGCCACATTAGTCTGCCCATCCACAGTCTCTCTCAAGGACTCGGGCAAGGTAAGTGAGGTGACAAACGCTCAGCGGTTGGCCCAATAGCTCATCACATACATTTCTTCTCTTCTATAGGGCTCCAAATGAGGGAATCCCTTAAGTATTAAAGTTGTTCCACAGCCTACAAGTCACGAATAAGAGAAGTAACTGCAAGTAAGTTATGCTGTAGAGCTACTGCTTCCAGAGGTAGCTGTTGGGATGCTGATCAGAAGGGAAAATAGTTTACGTTGAACTCCAAGCAGAATGTCAATTCTCACGTCAAAGCAAATGAACACCTCAGCTTCCTCGACTCTGCAGAGAGCAGAAGCGCATATGCAAATAGCCTCACTGCTAGGAAAATAAGTCCACTATGGAAGGGAATAGAGGTGTGGACACTCGTGGTCAGCTGGACTCAAGTCTCAGAAAGAGAATCACAACCCTTCCAGGGGCTACCAGCAAGCATGCAGGGGGTGGCCATGTCCAGATGGATCCCCACATAGCCAATGAAAATATATTCAAATAATATCAAGTTATTAGGAATATATCAGTTAAGTAAAACAAGGTATCAACTTTACCTGAAGATTAGAAAAAATTAACAATGCCCTAACAGGTACTTTTGGAGTGGATGACAGCAGATGTGTTCCCGTGTACTTTGTGATTATGGAAAGTTAGAGCCTTGTGGAAAGCAATCTGGCAAAGCTTATGAATCTAAAAAGTATATATTGACAAGCACTAGTATACTTACGTAGATATGATTACATGCATACACAGCATGCATCTGTGCATACAAACATACTTGCACACATATTGCAATGTGATTCTTAAAGAAAAAAATTAAATACACTTTGGCACTTGCCACATCATGAACTCATGCAGGCATTAAAAAGAATAAATGGAAACTATGTTGGTTAACTTGGTAAGATATCTGCTAAGTGTTGCAGAAACAAGGGGATGTAGAAAAGTTTGAATAATGTAATCTTTAGAAAACAAATAACAACAAAATTGATTCTAAGCCAATGTCTTCATTCTTCCCCTGCATATCCACTCTCCACCCTATCACCCCACTATGAACCCTGGGTGGTTGATTTGTATGGACTAGAGCCCTCAGTTGGCTGTGTGGGTCTCTGGTACCAGACCAGTGACTTCCTGTCAGTCAGCCAGTCAGAGTCTCTAGCAGAAGAGGGTGGTCAGGGCTGGATGAGTCTCTTAAGATAGTGCATTCTGTATTACTCCCCTTCCATTTCTGCCATTCAACTCCTCCCCTCATCCCTTTAGTCTTAGGGATGTTAATAACACTGAGGGATAGATGATTTCCAATCCTTTTAGTTTTTGATACCCCCTTTGTACTTTCTGAATAATCCCATTATTAGGTTCTGTTTGAATAATCTCATGTGGAAATTGCCGTCTGGATCCTTCTGAGACCCCTGCTAAAACACCCTCTACTTCTGCAGATTTGCATATGTGCATTGACACGTGTACAATCGCATGAACATGGAAAAACACAAGGGGAGCTACAATATGTGGTTGAAATGAGGTACAGATGTCGGATGGAGGAGAATGATGAAGTAGGAATGATAGTGGGTAGGACAGAGGAGAGGAAATCTGAGAAAAGAAAAAGAACAAGGAAATCTGCACTAAATTAACCCAAACCACAAAATATCATGCATGGCATCCTATTTAACATTGTATACTTATGTATGTATGTATGCATACAGATACATTTATCAGTATACACATGTGTACATTGTATATATTTGTAGGTATATGTGTGAACATTGAATTTTAAGACTCCAGTAGGTAATAAGGCAAAGAGGACTAAACAATACAGATTTCCAGACTCACAAGGTATTAGAGAAGCAGAGTGAAATGCTAAACATCTAATTCATAAGAGAGATTCAAATCCCCCTAAGAATTAGCAGGTGTCCCAGCAGAAGAGGGGGTTCTGATGGGTTTATAGAGAATGAGAATGAATATGTTTTCTTAGTGGTTGACTATATTCAAAGGGAATATAAAGTCACACGTCTCGGAAAAGTTTCTTTCTTAGGCTTTCTTTAGCTATAGAAAAGGGAGAAGAAACAAAACCCCGGCTGAGTCTCCTACTGGAAGAGTTCTGTATTTGTAGAACAGAGCAAAGAAGCATATACACAAGACCGGTCAAACAGACCTGCCCTTTCCTCAGTGATAAAAGGAAGACGTGATGAGATGGGACACCCAGGATTTGAGAGAATGGTTTACTTGGCGTAAAACCAATTTTATTAGAAGAATGACAAGACATATTGGACAGAGGTGTCAGAGCTGTGAGAAGCATATAAAGCAGAAGTCCAGGGCCGAGAGGGCACCAAGCTAATGACGCCAGAGCTAACACCCTGAAGAAGGCTTGTGCACTGAATTCCTCTCCCTGGAATCAGACTCAGTCAAAATCACCCCTAATAATACAAAAGTGATCACATCACTTTGACCAAGAAAGAAGCTAGAGCATTATGGAACAGCTGTTTCAGCCATGATAGGTGTGGGTTGAGGTCCCTGCAGACCAGAAGGTCAGCTTTGAATCTAAGTAAGTCAGGAACAAAAGTTGAGTTTTAGAAGAATGTTAGCCTGTTCCAGTGGAAGCCAAGGAGGAGAGAGAGCCAAATGACGCACTGTCTGGTGAACGTGTAGGTTCAAGTTGGATAAGCAAGTCAGGTTGGAGAGTCTACGTGGACCCTTTGTCCATGCCACTAGCCATCCCTTAAACACAAGAGTTAACTTATTACCTATGTCTGACCTGCAACCTTTATTGCCAGTTGATTTGGTGTTAGGTCCTAGCCAGGGAAACAGATCCACAGCCAACCAACCATTCATTGCCTCAAACCCTTTATTTTATAGATGAGGTTGCTGAGGGATTAAAAGGAGAGGGTATTTGCCTGAATCTCTTAGTGCATTTTATAAGCAACATACTCTCAAAATGGACCCGTGATTAATAAGCATAAAGGAACCTACCCAAAATCTAGAAGGAAGCATTATTATAAATGTAAGAGCACAGCTTAGAGCAATTTTCAGAAATTTGTTCTGCCTCCTTCAAACATACACACATACACACTTGGTATTCATCATTCTAACAACCCACGGAGACATATCTGCCTTGTATTTGGAACTCGGGAAATGGCCGTGTTTCTCAAACTAAAGAGATAAGAACATAATGCCAGTACATGATTAAAACAGGAAGTCATTGTCCCCCAAGTTCTCTCTTCATTTTCTGTAATCTTAATTCCCTGCCTCACATGTCTGCTGCCAACTGCTCTTAGTACAGAAACCCATCCTGGAGGGCCCAACCATGGGAGACCTTCCTGTCCCTCCCATGAGGGTTGCTAGTTATAATGTCACAACTGCCTGACCACTGAGAGTGGTCAGTTGGAGTGACTCATTCAGCTTTGTAGAAACTACAAAACTGACTCAAAGAAGCAACAGGAGCCCGAGTCAGAAAAGCTGGATCCATTCCCTCTGGCCTTCCCCCTTGGCTTGGTCCTGGTGGAGAGAGGAAGAATGTTCATGCAGGGCAGCAAGGCCAAAACCAGAGTGATGTGGTGAGCCAAGGTGAGACGCCGATGGTGAGACCCCGATGGTGAGACCCCGATGGTGAGCCAAGGGCACCGTTGATTGGAAGCTCATCTTTGTTGATGTCATAATATTCCAGCTTAAAATATCTAACTAGGTTAAAAGTAATATCCATCCTGGGCCTCCCTGGTGGCGCAGCGGTTGAGCGCTGTGCTGTGGAGCTGTCGGCAGCTCGCGATGCGAGTTCGACGCCCAGCCGGGGAGATTCCCACAATGGTGCAGCAGACCTCTCCTGCCTTGCCCGCTGCTCCCCTCAGCAGTGTATCTCTGTCTCTCTGCCTGTCCTGCTCCCCACGCTGTCTCTGGTGACCCTCTCGCCACCCCACATCTCTGGCCTGTACCCCAGCTTTAAAAATCGTTAAAAAAATCTTTAAAAAAAAAAAAAAAGCTATCTCCAGCCACTGCAGCATGAGTTTGATCCCAGGCCAGGGAGATTCCCACATGGCACAGCAGACCTCTCCTGCCTTGCCTGCTGCTCCCCTCAGCAGTGTATTTCAGTCAGTCCACCTATTCTGTTTCCCATTCTGTCTCTGGTGAATCCTCTCACCCTCCCCCACCTCTGGCCTACACCCCGGTTCTTGTATGCATAAATAAGTAAATCTTAAAAAAAAAAAGAAAAAGAAGATATACCTTGTCTTTAAAGAACTGCTGGCCTCATTAGCAAGTGTACACACTGACAATTGCCCAACACTGCCCCGAGTGCTACCACACCATAGACCATGCAGAGAGACACTGTGGACCCCAGAAAAAGGCACCCCCAGAAAAGAGCACCAGAGGGCAGAGAGGTATGGAGGGCAGGTGTCCAGGAAAGTTTAAACAGGAGCTTAGGAAGCAAGCAAGGTAAGAAAAGGTGATTTAGTTGCAGGTGAAGAGGCTGCACAATACAAAGACAGTAATTGCATATTTAGAGCACTGTAAATCAGTAAATTATAGGAAATTACAGTTGGTATAATAAATTATATCTGTCAGAAGGATCGAAAGGTAAGAAATGGCTGGGAAAGTCTCAAGAGATGAGGCTGGTCAGGCCCAGTGACCACAGCAGAAGCCGTGCAGGCCACAGCTGGCTTCTGGACCTGCTCTGCGATGTGAATGATGAGGGGCCCTGGGTAGATTTGAAAGGGCCGCACTCGCAGCCAGGCTTACATGTGAGGAGAGCCCCACTGGCTGCAGAGTGGAAGTTGTTCTGGGGACGAGGGGAATCGCTACAGGTTCTGTAAGCAGAGGCTTCACTGCTTCTCTTCCTCTTCTCTCTCTGGGGACTCAGAAGCAAAAGCTGCATAACCAGATATTTAGCTCACCGGGCCCAGTGGTGGGCAGGTGACTCAAACAGCCAGAATTTTCCTATTTTCTGTTGTTAAATGTCCCCTGCAGCTGTAGCCCATGGTCAGGCAGGACAAGAGTGAAATCCTAAATAGACTAGTTGAATCCAATTAAGTGATGAATCAATCCAGATGGGAGATTAGGGACTCCAGGGACTCAAATTTGGTGAAAACAAGTATAAGAAGTCAGTCACAAATGAGGCAAATATTTAGGCTTTCCTGGGGAGACTCCATTTGGCTTATGCATCCCTTTTGTGGGGCACACATGCTGACTGTCCTCGCACCCCCACCCTACCGCCATCACTGACTGTATTGTGCCGGTCAGAAAAGTGAGAACGCTCAAGGTGAAAGTCTTTCGCTCCGGAGCGCAAGGTCTGGATCTAAATTTGTGGTTAATGAGAATGCTGTCCAGTGAGAAGGTAGTGCTAATTTGCTGGGAATTATAACCCTTTTCCCTTATCAGATGAGTTTTTCTCAACCTTGAACAGTTGTAGAATTATCTACAGAGAGAAAGAAGTAAACAAAACTCACATTTTTGATAATTTTGGGTTGAATTTAAGACAATCCCTGTATATCTCTTCACAGGAAGGCATTTCTAATGTTTGTAACGTGTTTTTAATGCTTGACAGATCCTGGCACATTTGACCTTGTAATTAAACACGTGATTCTAGCTTAAATGACTAATTAAGTGGTTGATTTCAGACTAAAGCTTCAAAGTTGAAAGTTCCAAGAGAATGTGCCTAAGTCTGCAAACAATATTGAGAGATTTAAGACAACTTCAGGTCATGGTATTTAAAAGTTTAATTTATTAACGTTACAAGAATTGCTTAGGTACTTGGGAAAGTTTTGCTTGTTAGTCTAACATTTGAAGTACTTAAAAAAGAAAATCATATGTTACATTTATGAATGTGGTTTAAACTGTTTAAGGGAACTTAATTGCAAAATTGTAAAGTACCTCTTAAAATTTATTAGATTTATAGATAGAATAATAAGATTTATAGTTTGAACTTAAAAGCTGAAAGAAAAAAAATACCTTCGTTACTCTGGTATATTGAGTATTTATCTCAGAAAGCAAGTATCTGCACATAGTGTTTTGTGTGTGTAAAGGTTGGCCTCAAGGACCCTAGAAAACTGACTTCTTTCTGGGATTTGTTTGAACCAAGGCAGAATATGAGACTTTCCTCTGTACATTTGAACTGAGAAGCTGGTGGGCTGGGGCTTTGGTATGAAACGATTTTTTTTATTTATACATACAAGCTGGGGTACAGGCCAGAGGCATGGGGCGGCGAGAGGGTTCACCAGAGACAGAGTGGGGAGCAGAACAGGCAGATCAGAAGTACACTCCTGAGGGGAGCAGCGGGCGAGGCAGGAGAGGTCTGCCCCACCATGTGGGATTCTCCCCGGCCGGGCGTCGAACTCGCGTCGCCGCTGCCGACAGCTCCACAGTGCAGCGCTCAACCGCTGCGCCAACGGGGAGGCCCTGGTGTGAAACGATTTTATTGCCCTGGGAGAACGAAGCTGACAGAGCATGTTCTGAAGGTGCAGGCTCGGGGAGCCCAAAGGTCACAGTTGGTGGGTTCCCAACCCACCCAACTTGCAGGACATGACTCAGGTTCAGGGCTCACACAACCGGGTTTACTTACAAAGGGGAGAGAGAAATAAAGAAGTTGTGTGAAAGGAAAGAAAGGCAGGGCCAGAAGCAGGAGCAATGGTTTGATGGTCAAAGGTCTCTACAAAGGTATCTGTAGAGGTGGCATCACAGCGATCTGGGTTGGGCAGCACTAGACGCCCGACCAGACACCACCAAAGGCAAGAACACCAGGGGGTGGTGCCAGATGTGTAACAGGGACAACAGTGTTACAGATCTTAGAGATGCTGGCCAAAAAGCTGATAGCAAGCCGCTCTCTTAGAGACACCTAGCACTGGCCCAATAGCGTCATGCAGCAGGCGAAGTTGGAGGTCAGGTTTACGAAGGTATAGGTCTGGGAGGGTGTAGTGCCAGAAGACAGGGATGAGTGCTAAAGCTCTACAAAGCTCTTCCAGAAGAGTCCAGACAAATCTGATATCCTCTCCCAAAGCTGGTGGGAGCTTGGCTTATACCCTTCAGGGTGCCTACCTTTCAAACATGATAGGTCCTTTTTAGTTGATTGGCACCTGTGGGAACTCCAGTCAGATTGGTTTATTCATAGTCCCAGCTGTTTGACTGGTTGTGGTCAGACTGCACCAGTGTGCCCAACTTGACCTATACTGAGTTGGGCTTCATAACAGAACACTAGGAAACCGGGGTGCGTGGGGGGAGGGCAGGGGGGTTGGGGGACTCCAGTCCCAGCTATTTAATTGGCGTTGGTCAAGTTCCAATCAAATTAGTCCATTTTCTTTTTTTTTTAATTATGCTATTTCAAGTGTCTCAGGTCTGCCGTGCTTGATATATTTCAGTCTCTCTTTTTTTAAATTAATTTATTTTTGCACATAAGCTGGGGTACAGGCCAGAGGCGTGGGTGGTGAGAGGGTTCACCAGAGACAGAGTGGGGAGCAGAACAGGCAGATCGAGGGAATTACACTGCTGAGGGGAGCGGTGGGCGAGGCAGGAGAGGTCTGCCTCTCCATGTAGGACTCTCCCCAGCCGGGCATCGAACTCGCGTCGCCGCTGCAGGGTTGTACTTAACCCGCTGCGCCACGAGGGAGACCCCAAATTAGTCCATTTTCAACCCCATGCTGGTCCCTTTTCACTACGGTTGGGATTCAAAAACAACACCAGGAGCCCCTTTGGCACTGGTGCAAGCCCAAACCTGATTGGTCCGTGTAAGTTGAACCTGTGCATCTAACTGGTCCACTTAGGATCTTAGAGCCACGTATAAAAAGGAATAGCCTGGCTCCTGCCCAGACTGGACCTGCACCGAGGTCAGGGCTGCCTCTTGGAACGGAGGGCTCTAAGGAGCCGCGGCCACGTGGGACTCAGCGGGGCCAAAGGCGAAGTGCACGCCTGGTCGCCTCACCAGAGAGGCCCCTGCCTCAAAGGTATTTTGATCCCAGGGTCCCGTCAACCCAGGGCCGGCCCCATGCAGACCTGGGCGGTCAGGGCGAGAGAAAGTCTGTCCTTGACTCGCTCTCACTGGTTGGAGTTGGCCTTCTCCCACTCCCAGTAGAGCTGGTCCTTTTTAAGACGAGGCAGGGCCGGAAGAGGGCTCTCCAGTGGGCAGGATTAGGCGGCGTGATTTGAAACACACAAACACAACGGCATCTCTTTGACAGTGTGGTCTCACGGAGTAGCTGGGAAGAGAGTCCGTGACATCCTTTGAGGAGTTCCGATGCTCGGCGCTGCCGCTGCGGAGATGCCCTCCCTCACGAAGCCCCGGGGGCAGGAGGCACCAGGATGAGCGTGGTGGGCAGGGGTTTCGCGTCTCCTTTGCTCTTCTGTTTGTCTTCGGCCGATGACGGGAGCAGAAGGAGGAGCAGACTTGAGAGAACCACACGCCACTCTGCACCTTTTCTCAACGCATTATAGGACGCATCCAGATCAAAAAAGAAAATCGTCCGGGACAGTGAGTTGTGCAGCTCAGACGGAGACTTTGAAACTGTTTAGGAGCCACAGGGCACAGGTGGGGACAGGGCCTGTATCCTGACTTCTGCAGGTGGGTTGAGATTAGGAACTCAGAGGAACCAATGTAGGGATAGAAAGAGGGCTTCAGTTAGGGCCCAGAAGAATTTGAGGGGTTGTGTGATATCCCCACTGGGGGTGCCTTCAGGCAGGAGGGATGTGGTTTTAAAATTCTGGAAGCCCACTGGTTTGGAGCAGCAGGTTTCTAAGTGACTACATTGAGGTGGTTCTTGAAGCCTGGTTGCCTGTGTTTTTGCTCCCCCCCTTGGTGGTGAGGTTGCTAAGCACTCAGCAGGGGATTGTATCTGTTCTAGCAATGAGTTTTGACTTAAGGAATAGACAGCACGTTCTAGATTGGTTCAAAGAGAGAGGGAGTCTTTTCATTATTACCACATTGTTTACAGGTAGTTTTTATCGCGCGCTAACAGGTGGTGTGGGCCATTTTTGCTAATTTTTTTGCGCAAATGGCAACGTTCAGTAAATTTACGATAACTTTAGTTTTACATATTTTTTTTCAATGAAACTTTTTGTGATTTACTATAAAATGTATACTGAATTATCTTTCTTAGCGCTCTACTACCAGTCAACGTAAAACGTATAAATACGTTTCCCGCATACAATGTGTTACATAATAAGGGACTTGGGAGCAGGCAGCTGCTGGCATCGGTGCCATGGCCAAATGAAGGTAGCACTGGCCCCGCTGCCATTGCCTTGGCATTTACCTCATGGTCTCTAGAGGGCTGCTGTGTCCCCAGGCACAGAACCTGCATTCAGGGTGGGGCAATAGGTAGGTGCAAGTTGCATTGGTTCCTTTTATTAAGGAAGAATGATCTTCCAGACCTTCTTCCTCTGCCCGTTGGACCTCTGCCTGTTTCTTTGCCTGGAGGGGCCACCCCTAGTTGCCAGGAAAGGTAGACAATGAGAGGGGAATTTGGGTGATTGTGGAGTCAGCCTATGATTCCTAGGAGTTTGTCATGTTGTAACTGTTACCCCTTAATCCCTAGGAACCCAGCACCCAGACCTGGTGCATAGTGAATGCCTTAGTACTAGGGTGATGGCTTAACAATTCACTTGACCTCCTGTGATTTATTCTCTTCCTCTCTTGCAACTTTAAATATAAATGTGGGAGGAACTTTCACCTGACAGAGAGCCCGTGTCAATGGCAAAGAGTTTCTGACTAGGGTTCTGGAAAACCTTGGCCATGAAAGTCGTTTGGGGGATAACTTCAGGGTGTTCATAAACAGGTAGGACACCAGGCTGTGGCAGACTTGTCTGGGCAAGGTGAGGCTGGAGCCTGCAGAATTTTGAATTTGCCAGAAAGTTTCAGGCTGTGTCTTGTACTACTCGCACCAGCAAGGGGTCCCTCCAAAAATGTCAGGATTGGAGCAATTAAGCATCTTATCATCATCAAAAAGAATAACAGCAAAAAAAAAAAAGTCACCAGAGTAAAGAAAGTAACTCTTATGTGATTTCTTCAATGTCAGAGTTGCTCTTTTTAACATGCTAGTCAATGCAGGACACTGGACTGTAAAATTTAAATCTATATTTTCGAGAAGCACCAAAACTCGGAAGCTGTCAGGAGAACTTTGGTTTTGCATTCAAGCCTCTCTGTTGTTTTAAAAGCTTCAGTGGAGCCTTGCTTTGAAGCTGTGCTCATAGGAAGATCTTTGATTTCACCAAGCTCAGAACTGGAAGGTGAGTGCTATTTGTTTGGCCTACTGCCCATCAGATGCTAAAACAACTGCCTCACTAACTGTTAACTTTCCAATGTTTTTCTTGACCTCACATTTGAATTTTCTATTTTGTTCTGTATAACCAACGTGCTTTTTATTTCCTAGTAGGAAACTTACATATATATTCTATTTTAAAGATCTCATCCTTAAGTGGCTGCAAAGGTTCTCCCCCAAATTTGCTTCTTGTAGCGAGCACTTGAAATTAAACATTTCCTACTCGTTTTTGTTATGCATTTAGAAATGCTTTGTTTGAATTTCTCATTGATGTTCCACTGGCAAAGTCTCCTAGTGCTCTAAGCATAAGATATCCTCAGCCTACAACTTCTGTGTCACGTCGTTAATATTTTATAGGATCTGAACATGCTCGAGCAGCTTATTAACCTATATAATGAGATGGAGGGTTTTATTCACTAATACTCCAGAGCCTGTTCTCTCTGAGATTAACGGTAGTCACGGGGCTTCCTGGGAGGCGCTCTCTGAAGATGAGGGTCATGGCTTGGGAGTGGAGTCCATGAGTGGGAGCGCTGGGAGGGGGAGAGGAGGGGCAACGAGCATGGTGGTGTGGGAGGAAAAAGGAGAAAGTCAACGGACACACAGAGAAACACACAGAGACACCTCAAAGGGAGCTGTGTGAAGGGGAGCAGCTACTGGGGAGTCGTTTGACAGAAGAGCAGGTCGTTTGTCATTTCAGGTGTTTCTTTGTGGAAGGTGCTAGATAAACTCATACACGCCCTTTCAAGGGGTGAAACCTCAGGAGTTAGATTATTCATTGAGACTTCTGAGGTCAGAAGGATGTTGTTCTGGGTGATGCATCAATGGACTGAGACTGGCCTCAAGGCCCCGAGTTACATTTGGGTTACATGATGATTTAAGCCTCTTCCGCCCATTATCACCCCTTCCTGTCTGTTCTCCAGCTGCTGAGCAATATTAATTCTTTAAAGTGGGGCATCCCCCAAATGAATTGTGACTTGCTCTAGACAGCATTTGTGCAGTGGAGGGTGTCTCAAATTTGGAATCAGAAGTCCTACTTTCTAATCCCAGCTGTGCCACTTAACTAACTTCTCACCTGAGCTTTCTTACCCTGAATGAGGCTACAGCCCTAGGTTGTGAGAATTAAATGAACGAACATTCCTTCCGCTGGGTCTGGCGCATGGTGTGGATAATGAATCTCACACCTGGATCGGGGGAGAGTCCCTAAATTAAACCGTCAGACTATTTTTACTCCGATTGCCCAGGTGGAGTAGAACGAAGAGTCATTCTATGACTGATAGGATTTACATATCAAGCATGATCACTGAGGCCACCAGTAAAACAAGTCCAAATTAACAGCAGCAGCCCTATTGTCTTTAAAAATACAATTAAAAATACAAAACTAGTCAAAGTTTGCTGAATGTTATACTAATAGAAAGATTCGGCGGAAAACTGGGGGATAAAATGTGCTTTCTAGTGTACATATGGCTCCAGTTGGTCCACTGTGGAGTCATTTATTCCCCCGTGAACTGAGCCAAAGGAAACAATTGTTCCCTGAACACTGGAGCTCTGAGGGCAAGACGCTTGGTGCCCAGCTGGTGTCCTGGAAAGCAGGTCCTCTCTGACCCATAGGGAGAGCGTGGCAGGCCCGGGGCCTTGTGAGAACACTCTGTGGGCTGGGGTAGGTCCCTCCTCGCTGCTCCTGTGGGCTCAGATCAGCAGTGCCATCGTGGCTGGGGAACGTCAGGGATGGCGTCTCTATGCCATCTCTGCAGTGATGGCAAAGTGCTCCCCAAAGGGCCATGCCTTCGGTTCCATCCAGAGCAATGGCCTCTCACTGTAAACTGAATGAAGATGCATAAACACACCAGGCAGAGAAGCAGCTTGAAATCTTCTCTGGTGTCCTTTCTTAAATAGATGGTGATTCTAGAAATAATCATGGACACTCGAAACCACGAATGGGCAGGAGTGGAGCACAGAAGGATTAAGAGGGAGCTGGAAAGGACCTTTCCCTTCTAAGCCCTATGCTGTCAGCCCACATCTCTGAAGTGGGTCATTGTCCCTTGTTGACTGACTCAGAGAGCCCCAGGAGCTCTTTTCCACCCTTGCATGTCACAGATCAGGAAACTGAGGCCCAGCGACTGTGCCGAGGCTACGTCAGCTAGCGTGACAGGAAGCTCTCATCGTGGTTACACTGATGTTCTTTCTTCTGCCCTGTTTAATGAGACTATCTGGGCCCTTTAGGGATAGAGGGCAAGAAAACAAACATTTTGACCAAATTTTCTGCAATATTTTCTCTCGAAAAAGGTATTGATATTGCAGTACTTTTAGCTTCTGAGAATTACCACATTCAAAAAAAATACGCCAAGGCTAGGTTGCATGGAAATCTAATTTTAAATGAAATTAGATTAAATTTATTCTTGCTAAATCTTGGTAGATTTCAAATGTTGCTTTCAATTCAGGGACCTCTGTGTGTCCCAAGTGAGAGTGGTCCAGGACTTCCAACAAAAAGCACTTTCTCTCCTGTCTCAATTAGGAGTGCTCGAGCCAGCAGTTACCCATTCCAGGAAGCCCAAGTGGGATTTTTCTGTATCTGTCAAAGACTTAGAGGTACAGTCTTGCAAATACTACACGCTTGCATTTCTCCTTAGCGATGTATGCAGCTTGCATTAATATGGAAATAGATGCAGCCCTAAGGCACTTTTGAAGTTGTCAGGGCTGTTCTCATGTGACAAAGTTTTCATGTCTCCGTTCATTGTACAGCGCTCCCTTGATTTTAGAGATCTGTGCTTACCTGATGTATTGTAATTATGGGATCAAAAGTGACAGGATGATGCTATTCCAAAGTTAAAATGAATGATAATAATACCTTAGGTTTAGATAGTGTCTTCTGAAAAAGTTAAAGAGTTTTTGCATATATTATCTCCTGTATCCTCTTGACACCCCGGTGAGGCATTGTTAGCCCCATTTTACAGATGGGGACCAGAGCACATAGGTGCCTGGACTTAGGCAAGCACCTTCGTAAGTTCTGGTCACTGAAATGCCCCCTAGGAAGCACTGAAGGGCCAGCTTCCTGCTGAACCGTCTCAGCACCGGTCCCTCCCTCGGAGACCACAGGACTGTGTCCCCCAGTTGCTCCCGCCAACTGTCTGGTAACCAGATAATTTCTTTCCTTGCTCCTTCCCGACCCCACTTGCCTTTCCTGCACAGACAGATGTCAGCGTTAAGGAGGCTAACTCTTTCTCCCTGTCCTCTGGGGGCTCACAGCTGGGAGAGGGCAAGAAGCAGGCCAGAGATGTTCACATGGTGGGTGGTTCCCACACAGGAGGCTGACAGTGGCTGAAGGGACCCAGGACCCATCCATGAACAGTTTTATTTATTTTTATTTGTTTATATTTATGCATACAAGAACTGGGGTGTAGGCCAGACATGCGGGGGGTTAGAGGATTCACCAGAGACAGAGTGGGGAGCAGAACAGGCAGATCTACTGAAATGCACTGCTGAGGGAGCAGCAGGCAGGACAGGAGAGGTCTGCTGCGCCATGTGGGTCGGCTCCCTGGCGGGGGATCGAACTTATGCTGTAGTGGCTGGTGATAGCTTGATAGTGCTAAGACCTTAACCTGTGCACCACCAGGGAGGCCCCACGAACAGTTTTAAAGACAAGGATGCTATAAATTTCCACGCCTACTTAGTGGTACGCAGGCCCAGTAAGATGTCACGATTTGTATTCTAAATCAAGCTCATGAGTGGTTAGGAAAGTAAGTTCTGTCTCCTGCCTTGGCAAATAGACCTTCACATTGAACCGGGAGGCTGGGTCCTCAGGTAGTTAAGTAGGCAGGGTGGGAGAGTGAGCCCAGCCTGGGTGTGGCATGAAGCTGCCTCCTTTTCTTGTTCTCTTAGCTCTGGCTGCAGGCACCTGTGTGGGTACCCCGCCTGTGTGGACGGCTCCATCCAGATGCTCTGCAAACAGCTTAACGAGGCATCTCTTAGGGTGTGGTCCACCTTGAGGGGCGAGCCCACACCAGCTCTGCAAATGGGTTTAGGGCCTTTGGGCAGGGCATTCTAGACACAGCGTGGGCTCTGAATGGGCACACCACCTTGGCCTCCTGGACTCCTCTCCCCACGGAAAGGGGTACACCTGGAGGAAGAGCCTTGATCAACCCTGATCGTGGTCGCAGTCAAATCCTCAGAGCCTCAGGCCAGAACCCCTCTTGGCAGAATCTAAGAGCAGGGCTTTTGAACGTGTACTTCAGAGGGCCACCCACTGTGCCTTCTCACCACAGGCTAAAGGCAATGCTTTTCCGTTCACCTTAAGAAATCACATCATTATGTCTCTTTCCAACCCATCTTTATACCTGGCAGACCCCATTTTTCAGTTGCTTAGGACTAGTCCCTTGTAGTCGTCCTTGACTCTGCCCCGAGTCCCTCTCGTGTTGGCCAGTCTCGCTGACAGATACATTCTCACCCTGTCCTCTGTCAGCACTGTCCCTGCTATTGCCATAGTCTAAGCTGCTTTCATCTCTCGCCCAGAGTTTTATAAGAGCCTCCTGACGGGTTATGCTGCTCCATCTTTGTCCCTTCCCTTCTCCACTACCCTTACTTTCTGCCCACAGCATAACATCCAAGAAGGATCTTCTAGAAATTCAAGTCAACTGCAGCCGTTCTTCTGTCACTTTCCTCCAGTGACCACCCAGCCTCTCCCTGGAGAAGGCAGATTCTGTGGTCCTCACCTCCCATGCTGGCTCCTCCTCTTTTTTTTTCTTCTCTATCACACAGTTCTTGCTACATCGGCTTCCACATAGTTCCTGGACCCGTGAAGTACACCCCAACGCTAGGGACATCTTTCTTGTTCTCTCCTAAGAGATCTGATTACCTCATGCCTCATTTCCTGGATAGTGGGCTTAAAATCAACCCCCTGTAACTCACAGCTGACCCCATCGTGGCCACATTCCCCTCACCTGATTTCATTTCTTCCATTGCACAGATCACGGCAAACCAAGTCTTTCTTCTTATCTACATCTCATCACAAACATTCCAGAATGTAAACTCCACAAGGCGCCATGTTTCATTGGTGCCTAGAACCATGTGAACACATGAAAGTCACTCAATTGAAATATTATTGTATGAGTGAATTCCAGAAATTTACCTATTACTGCTTTAGCGATTATTCCTTTTTAGTTCCTTAAATTAAAATGGAAGTGTTAATAAAATGAATCTGTGATGTTCAGGTTAGTGAAATATTCCCTCAACCGATAAACTGGAAAATAGTGAAACCAGGTGCTGCGTAACTGTTTGTTTTGTAAAAGAGACTGATACTCACTTGAGTGTGAATCTTGGCTTGTTTATGATTCTGGACCTTGTTGTGTCTCATCCTCTATTCTCTTGGCAACGCGTTGCCTCTGTGAGAGTTGATTGGTCCTCTTATGACTGATTTAGTAGCGAGCTTCCTCAAAGTAACGGAGCCTTTAGGAGCTCCTCTTCCCAACTCTTGTCTACACTCTATTTATATGCCCTTGTTTGCTTGCTACTTTGAAGTGCTGTCTAATTATGTCTTCCTAGTAAAACTAATTTCCATAAGCCACTTATAAACCCTGATGATAGTTGTAGTCAAATCTTGCCTCAACAATTGTAAGGTCCTCAAGGTTAAGAATATATCTTGTTTTCTTTTTTCTCTCACTCCAACTCAGTCCTCCCAACATAACACTGAATGAGTCAGGAGCGTGCAGCCATCACTTAGGAAGTTAATGTCACATAAGGAAATGAGACTCTCTTTTGTAACTTGAGACTTAGGGAAGACTTAGCTCTGAGGTAAGAGGTGGAAGGTTTTTACACCTGGTCATTGATGCCCCTGAGCACAGTCCCCGCCCCCAAGGTCCTCATTACTATTTTTGTGGTTGTTATGGGCTGATAAATTTAGATCACTCAAAGCAGAATTCAGACTGTCCATATCTTTATTAAAATTCTATTTCCATATTCATTATGTAGAACTCTGACAACATAAATAAATGAAAGGGAAAAAAAATCAAGTGCTTTCAGCTTTATTATTTTGTTTTTCCTTAGGGATGACCACTGTCAGCCCTTTGGTTTACACTCTTCCTGCATTTGTTTGATCATTACTTTGCTCCTGATTAAAAAAAATTTAACTTCTTTCCATAAGTACTAAATCATCCTCATTTTAGAACATGCAAATACACAGAATCAAAAAGAAGGGAAGATTACTCATCTCACTCTCTCAAGATTTTTGCTGTTAATATATTAAGAACTGTGAATCCGTTCATGTTTGCATCTTATATGGTACAGGGTTTGATTTTCTACCAAAATGCTGAAATATATAAGACTCAACAAACATACTTTCATCACTTAACTAGTCATGTCTTCATAGTGTGATCTTCCTTACTACATGTTCTCCCATCCCCTGGTTATACCAAAGCTCATTTTTTTCAGCCCCCTAGTTTTGAATGTCTCTGTTTTTTCCTGTTTAAAGCAACCGTCCATGCAAAAAAGCATTTTTACACAGTCATGAAATTGTAGTTGTAGAATAGCTGAGGTAAGAGATTTCAATTTCACTGGAGCTTTGCTTCAAAATAGAATCTTCTCTGGATTTTTTTTTAACTTTTACACAATGTATTCTTAGTCATGTCTCCATACAAACACAGACATCTAATACTGTATCTTTTCCCTTGTAGAATTTTCACCACATACAGGACATTTGCACTTGATCGATCTTTCCTACTTATCAGGCAAACATCATGTCACATTGAACATGGTTTCAAACTGATGGATGTTTCATTGTTCACACAGCAGCAATTTTGCTGAATCAAACAATGTCACCAAACTCCCCCATCCCAGGTACCCTGACATGTTCTCATGTTAACTTTAAGACTTTAGGAATTAAATTGAATGTTATCTTTATGAGATTTTAGTTCTTGTCATATATACGGGTTTTCTTCCATCAACATTGGTGCAGTATTATAATCATTATTACCAGGCAATAACTGTTAACTCGTAGAACAGCTAAACTGCCAAGCCTCACACCCACAAAAGTAAATATACTTAGTATAACTTTGACCTTTCATAATCTTTTGCTCTTTAAGACAAGCTATTATGAGTCAATTTCAAATAAAGAAACCCCAAAACACTGAATTCTTTCCAAACTCATTGTGGGGGAAAAGGGAGAAAAATCAGGAAGCGTTCATATTGCCTTGTACCTGAGAACAGGTGAGATGTATTGAGTTTGATATATGTGGTGTCATTTTCTGGACCATTAAAAATCCTGTCACCTCCGAAATGAAATGCTTCTGTGATTTACCAGCAGATGACATAACATCGCACTATCATTTAGAAAGAGAAATGAGAAGCACAAGTATTGAGCTGAACATATTTTTTAGTTTATCACCTTAAAAAATAAGATATTCTGTGCAGGAGAAAACCTGTAAATTTATTCTCACCGATCAAGTTCTTCATCTAAATCACTTTGATTTAAATGACAAACTAAGCTTTGGGAGAATAAACAAGTGAATGAGACAAAAGCTTTTACCAACAGGGCTAAAAGAATGACTGGTAACAAATTGCAGGCTCTTTGAGATAGGTTTTCAAGGCCATTCAAGTGATTTAATTATTTTTGTTGTTCTTAAGCCTCCATTCACCTCTAGTTTGAGCCAGAATAAAAGGACACCTAAACAATCCATCTTTTTTTTTTTTTTTTCTGTTTCACATAAGTTTTTCTACATGATTCAGAGGAAGCAAAGCCTTAGAAATAGCAGGCACCTACGGGGTGGCCCACGGGTACAAGTGAATCCAAGCTGACGCCCTGCTTTGATAATATTTATGCGGTGGTACAGATTTGGTCTAAGCAAGATAAGGCCTTCCGAAGGGTGGGGCTCCCTAAAAATGTCCAGAGTGGCTTTGTCCAAGATGTCCAGAGTAACCTTTTTGTATTACCTTGGTCAGCGGATGTTGCATCAGCAACACCACACTGAGAAAGAAATAGGAGTTGTGGGTCAGGCTACACAATGCATGATGCTGCTGGAAGAGCAAGATCTTGGCCTTTTTATTCACAGAATAATCATTCAGCATCAGTTACGAGGGGAAGGAGGACAAAGAGAAAAGGGAGGGGTGAAGCTAAAAAATGTGCTGTGTCTTCTGGGGCCTCAGGGATCATGAGTCTGCTCCCAGACATATTTTTATCTACTTGATGACCCAGTATTGTTATTGAAATAATGTCCTAGACCCCCACCATGGTTCCAACCTTATCAACAAGGCATTTCCCTGATAAGCTTCTGGGATGCCTAGTCAAACATCAGTCAACAGCTCCCCTGGGCATTCCCGGTCATACCTCATGATGGCACCCTTTCTCCCGGGGTGATCTTGAGTGATTTGAAGGTGACTTGTAGGGCTGGGCTACATTAACAAAACTGGTGGCTAAGCAGCCTGCTTAAGTCTAGCAGACCCACAACTGGAACAAAGGTCACCTGAGGCCTGTGGGCTTCAAGAGAAATGAACCGTAACCTTAAAGAATGAAGACTAACTGGATTTAGAGTCATCTCCAGAAATACCCTTTTTATTGGAGAAACTTATAATGCAGAGCACACCCCCAGAGCATCTGGCTTTGTCATCTGAGTCCCCCCTCCTTGTCTTGTAAGACCCCCTCCATGCTCCTTGAGGTGCTGGGCCCTACCCCATTGCTTAGCTTAAGATAAAATGCTCAGTTTGTCATATTTACTCTAGAATTTATAGTCATGTACATTCTCAATACATCTGTGCTTAACTGTGTTCTCTTTCTCCTAATCTGTCTGATGTTAATTTGTTTACCTGGCCAATCTGAGAAGAAACCAGAGGCATGCAGAAAATTTTGTCCTGCCTCTCTGCACCTCAAAATCTGTTTTAAGCATGAAAGAGCTCATTCATATTTGTGTCAGAATGAATCAGAAACATTCATTATTTGAAAAAATAAAGATGGCTGCAAAATTTTGCCAAGATCATTTATAATATAAATGTCTACAAATGAAGTGAACAGCCAGAAAACCATTTGTAGAATCTGAAGATGTTTGGATCAAAAATACATCTATATTTTGTCATAGGTTTTTAAAGTTTATGTTCATTTTCTCTGAAGTGTCAGGAAATTGGAGAGTAAGTAGTAGAATCCATGCTGTGTGAAAGATACTTATAGTTCCTAGATCTAAGAACACCTAAGATAGAATCGTCAAAGATTTGTTAGATAATAGGGGCTGTGAATTTATTATAACTTTCCAGAAAAAAAAAGCCCGAATGTGTTAAAGATGACAATATCCCCAGAAGAATTTCTGATACAAACAGTAAAAATGTAATTTTAGGGTACTGCCCAACCCCAACTTTATAAACGCCCCCTGCTGTCAGAGGCACACAGACCACAAATGCCCCTGCTGAAAGATCCGCTTGCATTCATGTCCTTGTTCTCTTGGTTCCAGCTAATTGCACCAAAGCAGCAAGTCTCAGATTCCTTTCTTAAAACCCAAAGAAAGAAACTTGAGTCAGATGGCTGGGAACAACGGAACTGGTTACAAGATCAGAGTTGGCCCAAGGTCAAGTCCAGGTTACTGGAGCCTGTTAAATGAATCCAGTCTGCAAAAATCCCTATGAACCAGATGTTCAGGGAGAAGACTAGATAAGAGACTTTGAAATCGCAGAGAAAGTGGTGGAGAAAAAAAATAGCTGATGACATTCCAGATTCTGAAAGCCTAGAAGCAGGTTAGCTGAGATGATCCTATGTCCTTTAAATAACCTTTCTCACCCCTACCCTTTTTGAAAATTATTTTGAGTTGGTTCTCTATTTGTTGAAATAAAAAATCTTCAAGAAATCCAATAACTCAAAATCTCCTCTTTTCTTCTCCCTCTCCTCCAGATGCTAAAACCAGGATAAACAGATGAAAGTTATAGGGAAATGGATCTTATTTAATGATTGAAACTCTCCAGACCCTCACTGAAATGGGATGCATTTTCAGGGGGGCATCACTGAAAGGGTTTGAGCAGACTCCGTGACCCTTGAGCTGTTACAGAGCACGCCACTGGAGCTGTTGTGTTCCATTTGTGACGGTTGGCTATAGTCAGAGCAGCGTTTAAGGCTTGGGAAACAAAAGTAATTCCCCAACTTCATCCCTAACTTAGCCCTCACCAGCTGTCCCCCAAATCTCACCAATAATCGCTTGTACTATATAAGGTATGTCGGGAAAGTAACTCTGTACTTAAAAGCCGTTGGACCTGAAGAAGTTTTCTAAATCTCTCAGAACCTCAACTTTATCATCTAACATTTGGATCCACTGTATCTTGTCTGAAATCTTCAGGCCAGAAATATTTCAGATTTCAGAATTTTAACACTTTGTGTGCCGGTGCCTTTTAAATTTACCAGCCCTTGGGGCTGGCCATTTTCTGTGCCACCGCATGAATGGTATAAGCATTCAATAAAACACACACAACTCCTGAACTACTGGATATTAAAAAAACTGTAATATCTCTCATAAAATACCTTACACTTTCACCAAAACAATGTGTAAAGCTTCTAGACTGAGTATGATCAAAGAAATAGCTCCTAATAGTTCCAAATAAATCCACCTTGGCGTGAAAAACCGGAAACTAGATGAACACGTATTAATACGTGAGCGGCCACCTGATACTGGTGACAAAAACACGTACTAATGCGTGAGCGGACCACAAAGTGTTAAGATGTTCAATAACTCTTGCAGTTCATTTTTGTATTTTCTGTAAATGCATCATTCATGTTTGTGCAAATACCCTGGATTCACACCAGGTGTGCAGTGAGACATTTGACAGTTCATACCTCCCATCAACACAGGTCATATTTTGCTGTCAAGTGAGTTTGCCGCCCTAGTGTGTTTCAGAAATGTTGGAATTTCAGAATGGTGACAGTGACCTGCAGTACTTACCTCTTAGGGAGCATAGTAAGTATAAAATGTGGCCATTTTCTATAGGGAAACAGGGTGGGAACAGGCTCTGTTTTCCCACCCTGGTCTTGATGTAGATTCAAGGATTATAGTCCAGGATCCCAGGACTCAGTTTGTCTCTCTGCTGCCACCATTTGGTCCTGATAATTTCTTATTCTCTCCTCAACCCTCCCAAACTTGAGTGACAGCTACAGGAGCCCATGCTGAGGAGGTGAGAGTCTTCAAAAGGAGCTCCAGACCCAGCAGAACTTCTTGCTCATCCGGGTACTTGGAAGGCAGTAATGTTACAGGGCAGGGTGAGGCGCACCCCAGGACCCCCACACTTGATCATTCTAAATAGGTTCTGCCATCTGCCACCTCAAGACAAAACATACTCTGGTGTGTAAGACTTCCGATACAACAGAACTTTATTTTTTATTTTTTTTAAGATGCCAACATTTGATCTTTATTTTTTTATTTTAATATAATAGATATTTATTTTTGTTATTCATATCTTTTACATTATTATGTATTCCCCATAAGTTACCCACCACCTATGGAGCCATCACCATAGTCCTCCGTGCTCCCCTCCTCCCCCTTCTTGAGCCCTCCCCCTCCCCTCCTTCCCTGCTGAATACAACAGAACTTTAATACAATGAGTGTGCAATAAAGAGAAGAGAAAGAATATAGTTACCCATCCCCTGGTGGGTAAATGCCCAGCCAAACAAGACTGGCCCAAAGCAGAGCCACTGACACCAAAAGCCTGCCACATGCCTAAGGTACCTTCTGGTGGGGACCCAGAGGAAAGGGGGAGAAGGCACCAGAGAAGACTGGAAGGACAGGAGCAAACTCAAAACCCAAGTCAAAATAGATCTCTCACCCATGTCTCTGTCTCTTTCAAGTGTCCCCTTCCATGTCCACCAAGCCGCTGTACAAGTCCAAGGCCAAGAAGCAAGTGTAGCTTCTTTACATGTCTCTCTGCTCATGTGCCTCCCCCAGGTCATCTCCTTGCTCTTCTTCCTCACTTCTAATCTTCTCGAGCTTCCATTCTCTGCTCAGCAACACCCTCCCTTGGGTGGGACAGGGAACCTGAAACCTCCCCTTTCCCTGGGGACCCCCCCTGTTACAGTAAGGGCTCCTCACTGGCCACCGTCACTGCTCTTTCCACCGTAACTGGCGGTGCCATCATTGTCTTGCTACTCTAGAGTCTGCCAGGCTTCCTTTTTCAACAGGAATTTGCACCCAGAGTGACATTTGCCTGGTAGCATAGGAAAACAAAACTCTGGAAACAGTAAACAAATAGCATTTTTTTTAAAGATTCATTTTTTACTTATACATACAAGCTGGGGTACAGGCCAGAGGCGTGGGGCGGCGAGAGGGTTCACCAGAGACAGAGTGGTTAGCAGAACAGGCAGATCGATGGAAACACACTGCTGAGGGGAGCAGTGGGCGAGGCAGGAGAGGTCTGCCGCGCCATGTGGGAATCTCCCTGGCCGGGCGTTGAACTCGCATCGCTGCTGCCGACAGCTCCACAGCGCAGCGCTTAACCGCTGCGCCACCGGGGAGGCCCTAAATAGCATTTTTTATAGAGAAAAACATCTAAGTTTGCATTTAAGGTCATTCTTATCTTGACTGAGATCACACCATCAGGTTCTAATGAATACAAATGGAGCACTGAAAATTGGCCATTTGGGTCACAGTCTTTGACTGTGAAACTGAACTATGATGTGTGGACACCCTTTAGTAAGCTATTTGAGCATTTTTAACCCACAAGCCCTACTCTTAAGATGTTTCTAAGACTGAAGATCAATGAGAACTTGCTGGGGTCAAGGGAGCTAGGTTCTTATACAAATAGATTCTTATATCTTGGAAATGTTGCGTTTAAAAGTCCCAGATGAGGGCCTCCCTGGTGGCGCAAGGGGTTAAGTCTCAGCCTATGAAGCTGTCTGCACAAGAGTTCGATCCCTGGCCAGGGAGACTCCACGGGCACAGCAGACCTTTCCTGTCTCGCCTGCTGCTCCCCTCAGCAGTGCATTTCAGTGGATCCGCCTGTTCTACTCCCCACTCTGTCTCTGGTGAATCCTCTCACCACCCCACACCTCTGGCCTGCACCCCAGTTCTTGTATGTATAAATAAATAAATCTTGAAAAAAATTTAAAAATAAAATTCCTGGATGCTCTTGTGGTGTCCGAAAGAGGTTAAAAAGTGTTACCAGCATTGAGACTAACACATTTTCAAGCACTCCATTTCTTTTTAGTAAAGCTAAAGGGCTGGGAGTTGCTGTGTGCTGCCTTTTAACCTTTTAAAATTATCGGAATTCTGGAGAATTTTCATTTTTCCACTTGTCCCAGCCCCAGAACTAATTGCTAACTTCTCCACTTTGGTAACCTCAAAAAAACTGAAATCTAAACTTTATAAGCATAAGGTGGACCAACAGGATAGCAAGGGGATTAAAAATCAAGAAGTTTCAAACTACTTCATAAATGTTAAGATTTACTGAGAACACGCAAGATTGGCAGAAAAGTTCTAGAACATGGTAACTAAAGAGAGTTCATGTAGATGAGACTAAATCTTCTTGTGCCAGAAAGGCCCAATTTGTTGCATACAAGCAAGAAAAGTATCTAAAGCCAATTGATTTCTATCTCATTAATGGCTAACCCCCTCCCAAGCACGGACATGATAAGTTTTCCACAAATTTGCTTCTAAATAAAAAGAAGAATAATCAAATTTAAAATTAAGCAAATTGCTTTAGCTTGCCATTTAAAAACAGTACAAGTAATCTAATTAGCTAAATTTATTAGGACTAAATGTGAATGAACTCAGAAATTGAATTTGGGAACTAGCACTGGCACATTCTCTGCATCAGCGTATCAGGGAGCAAAGCTACATAACAATCCTTTTTCTTTTCAAAAGCCTGAAAATGCATAAAACAAAAGAGGATGATTTCTAAGTGAAAAGAGACTGACTTTATCCCCCTGCCTTTTATTGCAAAAAGTTCATAGTATCTATAACAAACCCACTTCCTAGAGTTTAGGTATCATCTTTTTGTGTTTTATAATGAATGATGAACTTGGATTTCTCAGCCAGAACCTATTAGTATTTAGTAAATGAAAATCTCTCTTGACGAATGATGGGGTTACTCCCCAACAAACCCATCAGAAGTTGCAAATATGGTGTCAGAAATGCAGGCAGCAGTGCACTGCTGAGGGCAGATCGCTCCCTGCGATGTGCTGGGAGCGGGGGGTGGGGGTGGGTGGGCAGAGCTCAATGCCATTGCCCACATCACAGAGGGCACCTTAGCCCACATCCCTCACCCAGGAAAAGATTAAAATTCAAAACTGGAGGTATGGTTCTGTAATAGGGCAATGCCCAGGGAAGTTATTGGGCAGGGTGAGGGGCACCCTGGTACCCCAAAACTTACCTGCTCTTTAACGGGTTCTGCCATCTACTGCATCAAGACAAAACACTCTAGTGCATGAGCCCTTCAATGGAAAGGAGCTTTAATACCATTAGTGTGTGACAGAGCGAAGCTTAAGAGTAAATAAAATATTTTCCACATAAAACACCCAAAGTTACCCATCCCCTCGTGGGTAAATGCCCACCCAAACAAGGTTGGCCCAGAGTAGAGCAGCTGGGGCCCCAAAGCCTGCCACGAGTCTGAGGCCCCTAGGAAAGGGGCTGAAGGGCCTGGCACGTCTGGGACTAAAGAAGCAAAATCAAAATCAGGTCACAGCTGCTACTGTCAACCTCCCGTGGGCTTCTCAGCCCCCTCTCTTCAAAGTGGCTCCTTCCATGTCCCCCAAGCCCCTGTACAAGTCCAAGGCTGAGAGACACGTGCAGCTTCCTCATGTGTCTCTGTCTCTGCTCCAAGTGCCTCCTCCAGAACGGCTTCCTCTTTCCTCCCTTCCAGTCTTCTGTCCCGCATCTCCGCCATGCTTAGCTCCACCTTCCTTGGGGTGGGGCAGGGAACCTGGAGCCCCCCTCCCCTGAGGACCTCTCTGGTTCAGCTCCACTGCGCTGCTTCACTCTTGCACCATCATGAAGCCAAGGAGTGCTGCTAAGTCAGGTGCTCGCAGCTGGGGACTGTCTGCACTTTGACCTTTTGTTAATTTCCTGAGGCTCCTCTGCCTGCCCGCCCTGCCCACCAAGGTTTCCATTTTGGTTCGGTCATGACTGACTGGGCTAAGAAGCTCATATTCTGCTTTGAGGAAGAGGCAAGGTGCAGATGAGGACTGAGGCTCAGCGATGCTGGCCCCCTCCAGGCCCTTCTCCAGTGTCTTCCAACAAGTAAGCGATGGAAAGGAGAGTCCTACTCTTACCGCTCTGAGTTCAGAGACCGTTATTAAAAGTTGTTCGATAAGTTCTTACTGCAGTGGTCCCATCTTACTTCCATAAAGTAGTTTCATGTCCATTCTAGTAACATCAGCAGCCAATTGATTTTCGACTTGTAAATCCAGTTTTTCTACACCACCTTCTTCTTCACACAGGGTGTTGGCCGTAAGAACAGTCACTATTCTGATCATAAGTAACTCAGCCCCAAAATGCATGGTGGTAAGTGAAGCGTGGATCTCCAGCCCAGTGCGTGAGCTCCAACCCCATGATTGCCTGCCCCGCCACTGCCTCCTCTGTCCCAGGAAAATGAACACGGAACAGAGAACCCCAGTCTGTTCTGACCTCTGATGTCAAACTGTGACCTGAGACTGAGACTTATTTAGAGAAGAAAAACAATGACACCGTAAGCCGGTGATCACTAAATTCAAATTAACAAGAGGTCAACTCTTCAGTGGTCCAGCTGTGATGTGACAAAAGCTGGATCGTTTGGGCAGTGCCACGAATGACACCGAAGCCTAATCCCCCTGGAACTGAACAGCTCTGCTATTGTAAATGACTCGTTTGGTTTATTCCATAAAGCCTCGGGCTTACAATTCAATCCCACCTTTGCTTGGCCCCTCTGGGCCCCTGGGTTGCTTTCCTGATTTATGGGGAAAGTGTTAAGCTTCATTTTTCCTTAAGAGATGGAAACCATCAGAAGCAGAGACAACAGGCGCCCTCGTCCCCGAATCCGCCTGCGGGTTTCTGGGGGCTGGCAGAGGACAAGACGCCCTTCCTCTCGGACGGCTCCACCGATCCCAGCAGCAGATTTCAAATAATCTTTTCCACTTTGCTCCTCTGGGCCGCTTGGCTTTGTCACCTGTCAGCGGAGCCGTCAAAGCGGGAAGCTGGATCTCTCAGTCTCTGCGGCGCCGCGACACAACCCCCGCCTGTGAGGTGGCGGGCTGGAGAGCGCCACGCAGCCATGCTCCTGAATTCCCCGCTGGTTAGGCCATCACGTTCTTTACGGCAGCGAAGACTTAGCTGCTTGGAGTCATCAGAAGCTGCACAACGTTGTTTATGCCGGGGGTACAAGGAACCCCGACTCTTGATCTGAGATCTAGTGTTCTGTTTTGTGGCAAAGCCTCCTCCCTTGTTTCCCCCCAGAGAGGCCGGGGCGCCCTTCATCAGCCCCGGGACTCGACTGGACTCTGCGCCACTGGTGCGCACTCCCTGGCAGGGAAGAGGTTGCTTTCTGGGCAGGGGGTAGGAAAGAGAGAAGCAAAATGAGAGCTACTTTGGGGAAGTCCTTCCTATGCCCTGGCCCACGGGAAAACAAACAAACAAACAAACGAAAACAGATGCCCGATTTACTTTATCTTTCCATCAACCCTGCGGACCAGGGTCAACGGTTATCCCCACTTTACAGAAAGAGGAAACCGATACTTGCCCGTGGTCAGATTAAGGGGTGAGTATAGCTCTTGAATGTTTTATAGGAAGTAAAGTTAAAGGGTGCCTGCAGGTATGACATTTCTAAATTAATGTGAGGCTCATTCTTTGAAGTATAAATTCTCTACCTCATTCCTTTTATTTCACAATATTTTAGGTAGAATTATTTGATTTCCTGCACTAGAGTTCCTATCTTAAAACATGTATTCCATAGAAAAAATGAAGTGTCTAAATAAAAAAATGATTTTAAGACTTGACACCGATAATCCTCACTGGTATGACCTACTGAACAGGTCAACCTGGTTCTAAAATATCAATGCAGACAGATGTCACCCAGCAAGCATTTGAGTGACTAGTCAGGACCAGATAAGGTCTGCTTTCTTTAATGGAGGTTATAGAGAACAACTGCATTAGAAAATGATTCTTGTAGCTAACTCATTTGGTGTTTCTAAAGCTGAAATGTGAAATAATAAAAAAAACATCCCAGTATCAATTTTTATATTGTAAATTTTGTTTGTTTATTTATTGATTAGTTTGAACAACAGACACTTAATTCTGCAGGCTGGGAAGTTCAAGTTCACGGTGTGGCAGACTGTTCTCGGTAAGGACCATCTATCTGACTTACAGACTGCAGACTCTTCGCTGTGTCTTCACAAGGTGGGTGGAGGGAGGGCTCTGATCTTCTCTCCAGACAAACACACGAATCCCAGCCTACGCTCAGCAGTTCAATTAAAGCTTGAACCCTCCTGCCAGAAGCTATCATGTTTGGGGTTCGTTCTTCAACATGAATTGTTCTATTTCTTTTTATAAAATTGAAATACTTGTGCATTATTAGTTTCAGGTGTGCATCACTGAAATTCAACGTGTGATGCTACATTGAGTTCACCTCTGAAAGTTCTAGTCTATCCTTCATCATGAATTATCCCCTTTCATCCAGTTTATCCACACTCTTCCTCCTCTTTTGGTAACCAGTAACTGCTCTTCCAGTCTAAAAGTTTATTTTCAGTTTTTAGAGGTCATAAACATTTGGTTGACAGCAATGCACATTCATTTTAAAGAACAAAAAATGTGAATGAAAATCACATCAGAAAAAAATCACATCAGGACAATTGTATTGGAGGAAATGAAGGTCACCTTGACTGTTACAAAATAGGTTTAAAAAGAATTAATGAAAAATAAGAATGGAGAAGAAAGTCAAAAGCTATATTGTGATTAACAGCAATACAGGCATAACAGTCAACAGTTCTGATTGGCTTCATTGCCTCCCTCTTCTGCCTTAATAGAATCAGAAAAAGATTCAGAACAAACATTTTGTTGTGCGTGTGCTGGTGTGCCCTTGACTGTGTCTGTAGAAAAGACCTTTCAACAGATGTTTTTCGAAGAAAATTTGGATTATACAGCGAAGAACGTAGTTCATTTATTTCCCAATCTTGAAGGGAAAGAGTTAGGAAAAAAATAGATCAACTAAACAATATCTGTCATCCACAGAGATGAACCAAAATCATGGATACATTGTTTTTCAATGAATCATTTTATAGAGACTTCCCCGAGCCTACCTCAATTTAGAAGAATAGCTTTGAGACCTCCAATTAAAGCTATAATTAAATGTCATTTGGGGGCTAATAACCGAGGCTTGCAGTATTAACTGAGTTGATGGCAGTGGGAAGGGATGGAGTTGCAAGGTTCAGGCTCTGGTCAGAAATGCCAGCTGGTCATTATAGGCCACTAAATTTCATGCACCAATGTATTTATTGCTGCTATAAACTGAAAATGTGAAAAGAAGAGAAAGTCGAGATAGATTGAATGCATGGCGGGCCTTGGAGGTTCACTCTCATCGCTGTTATCTCTTGACAGCCAATGCGCCTTTCGAGGGGGCCTAATCAAACTTGTTGCCCTCTATTTTGTCAAGATGAGCTTCAGATAAAATCCCTATCTGCATGTGAAGGCCTGATTTTTTTTTTTTTCTGGTCCAGGACCATGGTTAGACATAGAACCTCTCTCAGTGTGGATACATGGGGCATTTAGGACTTGGAATTTGAAGTTGGGGAGGTGTGGATATTTTCCCTGTCTCAGTTTCCCTCCCAAAGGTGGGCATTCTTATCGAGCTCTTGAGATAACAAATTGTCTAGCTACAGTAGGTCTAGATATTCTTCTTTGGAGGTACCCGTTTTTGAGCTAACTTTATAATTTCTTTGTTGTTCTTTTAGATTCTTAGAAAAGAAATATACAGAAAAGCAAAACTTGCCTTGAATAGATTTTTTTCTTTGGCTCAAACCTTGATTGGTACATCAACTTTTCCATTAGTCTGAGAAATCAGGGATAAATATGCATGGCAGGAAAATGACTATAAAATTGGAATAAGCTTGAGGTTGGAAACACACTTGAGAAAAATATGTAAAAGAAACCAAAAGAATTCACTAGACTGATTTATAAATAAATGAAGAGCAAAAATGGTTGCATAGATGGAGACTGTGGTGGGGCAGAGGAGACACTGACTTTTAGATAAGTAGGAAGAAGTTGAGGAAGTTAGACCAGAGAGGAAGTGGGAGGATTGGAGCAAGTCAGCAGCCTTGGACCTGTGGACCTCTATCAGCAATCTGATGTATGTGTTCCCAAAGGCCATTGGGCCTGTCTGGGAGTCCTGTATTTGCCAGGTGAGTAACCAGATGCCTTTGCCAATGTGTGATCATTTCTGGGAAAGGATTTAAAAATTCAGGTCATACCACCCAAAATAGGAAACCAGTGCTTCTTGCTTTAAAGGAAATTTACAGATAATTCAAGATAAACCATCTGTGCAATAAGAAATATACATCCTACAGATGGTGAGAATTTTAGGGCACATAATATTGTTAATAATAGCATAGTTTTCAGTTGTGTTGTATGAGAAATAAATGTATATGTTGTTCATCAAGTCTGTTAGGATGGCATTTTATATTTATACACATAGTAGGCTATCAATATACCTGGAAGGAAGTAGGGAAGGAAGGACCAAACTCTGGGGTTATCTTGGTGTTATGTGTATTAATGGAAATTAATTATAATAGTCCATGTAGCTGAGTGAATTTAGGGTTAGGTGTGATTTCATGGAGAAAGGAAGTAGGAATTGATTGTTTTTTTGTTTTTGTTTTTGCTCTTTAGTTAGATCTTCTCCTCCCTTTACCTCACAATTCCATGATATTTACCTGCACTCCCTGTGCCATAGGGCCAGGTACTGGCAGAGGTTGCTGGTCCAGGTTCAGATCACCCAGGCAGGAAGCTGGAGCTGTCATGGACCCTGCGATTGTAAAGACCAGAATTCATTTAGACAAGAAACACCAATCCTTGCCTCCCATGTGGTTGCTTCAGGGTACATATGTGGTCTTTTTGATTAATTTCCCATCATATTTTGATGACTTCTCTTTTAGTCCCATGTAGAATACTAGATCCAACTTATATAGCCACTTGTTAAATTTTTCAGAAATTAATTTCTGAGCCAGTTGTTCAATACAGCAATGATTAAAAATTAATCATATAATTTTGCCATTAAATAAATGGTATTAAAAACAAAGTTAATAGACATTCAAATTCATTGCCTCCAATTACTTTATGGTATTTTACAATGATCTATGCCTTTGGGGTTATTTACTGCTAGTGTATCTGCATGGGGGAAAAACTCTGAAGGGCTTGCTTCTGTGCTTACCCTCCAACTCCACATGTGGTGATGTCACACGTGTAGCCTAAAATTGGCCACGGGAGCAGCTGCCACGCTGCAGGAATTGGTAACTGCTTCAAGTCAGGGCTCCTTTTGTGGGTGAGGAGGTGGTTTGTGTTTTCCCAGCACACTATTGAGTAGACATCTGATTTTTCAGATGTCTGAAAATTTGTGACTCCCTGCTTCCTACAATTGCATTCTGCTTAGTTTAGATAACTATTCCTTCCCTTTAGGATCTTTAGTGATACTTCCAAATACACGACCCCATTCTTTGGTTACAGAGAGACCATGAGCCAGGTGGGGACAATCAAAATCACCCTTCCCCTGACACTCAAAATTGGCCCTGGTATGAGCGTGTGCCCTAGGCCCAACCAATTAGTCCTTCGCTGAGATTTTCTAGACAGAGACCAGGAAAGGGCTACTCCCCTGGAGTAGCCAAGCTGAACTGGTAGAAGCCTAAATTGGCTGTGGCCATGTGGGAAAATGAAAGAATGGGCAGGATTTTCCGCCCTGCCGCCATTATCATTAATGATAGCTAGACCCCTGCAGTCCTACACGCATGCCTGATGGCGGCACCTGGAGTAGCGTGTGGGCGTGCGTGAGTGGGCGCACCTCGGTCTGGAGAGACTGAGCATATAAGGGGGGGCGTCACAGAGGCTGCAGCAGCGGCAGCAGCAGAGAACAGAGTGTGGAGCAGGGAGACCACAAGAGAACCCCAGAGAGCCGGTGAGAGTAAAGATTCGCTGGGGGGAGGGGGGAAGCCTCCCTCTCCTCCCTTTTTCCCTCTCTCCCTCTCCCTTCTAAGCTCCCGGCTCCCCAGCCTCCCTGCCTACCCTGCACCTGGTTATCTCACTACAAGTAATGCAGACAGAATGTTAAAAGCCTGAAAAAGCCACCGAGGACTCCAGAGTCCTGCCCAGACCTAGGAAACCTGCTCTGTGCCTTGCTGGCACGTCACCCCAATATCCACCTCACACATAAGAAGCAGTCCCCCTCATGAGGACTTGAGACCATTCATAGTGAGTGGCTGAATCCGATGACAAAGGACAACGTGAAAATGCATTAGAGCCTGTAGTTTCATACACGCTGTGGGTTGCCCCGTGTTCTTTCTGGTTATGTAAACCAAGAAATTCCAGGTTTGCGCAAGCTGTTTTGAGTTGGGATTTGTCACTTGCAACAGACAACTCCTGATGGATACAGTTGCTCTGGGATTTTCCACTACTTGGGTCTGGGATTATCCACTACTTGCTGATTGTCTCTATTTCTTTGTTTCATCGATTGTATTGGTGTGTGAATTGTGCAGTGCTGCTCTAAAACTGATATTAGAGAACCAGACGCAGTCATTCAGGGAATACATAAATCTCTCCTAACCAGTCCGTCCATGATTTTGCTGCCACCAAAGGATTGGAAAAATAACAGGCAGAGGTTTATCACCTTCAAACTCAAACTCTTGCCAAGAAGAAGCGAGATCCCAACACTGTGATATTAGTGTTGCTTCCACAGAAGAGTTATATAATGACGGGACTATCTTTGGAAGTGAAATCATAAAAAAAGAAACAGAACTGGTTGGCTTGATGTCTTAATTAAGTTATAGAAAATGAAGGCCACCACATCACTTATTAGCAGAACTGTGATCAATTGATGTAGAAAGAAAGGGAAACAAAATAGAGGAAAAGGGAAACTGAGAGAAAAGGAAAATGGGAAAAAAAGACCTCCCTGTGCTTTGGTTTCCTGGGATGTAGTTATTAGGAGGATTAGCATGTGTAATACACTTAAACATCCTGATTCATATTAAGGACTATGTAAGTATTAGCTTATGTTTCTGTCAAAGTTCTAGAAGGAAGAAAATGACACTCTGAAAGATTTACATAAAGTAGTTTAATCAAAGACTTCTTTCAGACTTTGGGGAAACCCCACCCTCAAAAAATCGGCTCCTGAAGGTAGTGACACAGTGGGAGGTAATCACCACTCCTAGAACTTGAAGAGAGGGTGGAGTGACTACCAGCACCTGGAAGGAGAGCGCTGTGAGGAGATGGCTGCCTGACAGGAACTGTGGCTTATTCCAGGGATAGACAATCTGAGGCAACTGGATAAGTAGGAAGATGAAACAAACCCTTATTCTCCACTGTTCTACTTCCAAGGCTGCTGCAGTCAACCTGGAGTCTAAGAACAAGAGTCCATTAATGTCTCCATCTAGTTCAGCCTTCCCCAGATACACAGCAGGATGGAAAGAGTAAAAAACTGGTCCCAGTGGGGTAACCAGTTCACCACCTTGCACCTGCTCTCCCCCTTCCTATGGGTAGAATGGCCATAACCTCAAGGCAGGAAACACACAAAGTCCAATAAGCTACCATATCATCACTGTTGATGTGAACTCAGCCATCACTTTATAACTAAACCTAGAATGTTTACCCTCACTGGTGTCCTTCATAAGGTAACATACGCAAAAGAGTCCTGCAGCTCGTCACAGAGGTTGAGAATCATGCCCTCCTCCTTTCGCTATCCTTTCTATGTCCCCCTAGGCCTCTGCAAGAACTTAGAATGGACAAGGTTCTGTACCCATTGGGGTGACCAAAGCGTCATGCTGCAACAGCTGTTTTAGGTGGTCTTGTTTTATCAGTTGGTTGCAAGTATTCATTGAGCAAAGAAGCATTTAGAGCGGCCCCATAGACTCCCTGGGGTTCAGACACAGTCTTCCTTGGCCAACTATGATTATGTTGCATCAACCTGGTTTCCCCCTTGTCAGTGGGATCAATCACCTTAACCTTCAATACTATCCTCTTTCTTTGCCTGTGGGTTTAGTATCATGAAGAAGAAAATGGCCCGGACAATCTGAGCTTTTTTTCCATCAGAACAATAAATGAGTTTCCTTTTGGAATTCTTTCTTGGGGCACTTATAGCTGTGGCCCACACAAACCAAAGGCTTGGGAATAGGAAAACAATTTCTTCAAGGGGATTAGTAGGTGTAATAGTGAGAAAGGTCACTTTCACCGTCATCTCCTTTATTCTTGAACCAGTATTGTCTGGCTAAATGGCAGGCTAGTTTATACTGGCTGGTGATTTAAGGCATGACTAAACCCTGTCAGACCACATCCTAACCTGAGAGTATTGTCTCTTGTCTTGGACTATATATGGCCTTAAGGGGCCTTTTCTCAGTTGTATCAAACCAGTCACTTTTAAATATTGGGGCAAATGTTAAGAGCACTTTCAGGAACCTTCACCCATTTCCATAATGCTATCACAATAAACATGTCTCTTGGTACTTGTGTAGAATCCCATGGTGATAGAGAAGGCATTCTGTAAGTCCATGAATGGTGGTAGTGCTAGAAGTTCTCTGAGTGGGGAAGACAACACACCTGGATATGTATTATCTGCCCCCTTTCAATGATGGAAGGGATCCAATGAAATCAAGCTACTAATAGGAGGCCAAGTAACTCTCTTCAAGAACTAGTGCCATACTGGGATTCAATATCAACTTCTTCTATTGGTAGTTTGGGTATTTTGTAGTGGGAGTAGCCATATTAGCCTTGGGGCAATCCATTAATTAAGTGGTCAAATGACTCAGGTTATGAGTCTGAGAAGCCTCTTTGCCCAGCCACCCTGATGTTTCCTGAATAGATGACGTGACATAGCTTTGGTGGCAGTGATGGAAGTTGTTCATTGGCTCAATAGCATAGACATTGAACAGAGCATCCTGAGTTCAGGGCTAGTGGTGTTGTCAGTACAAGCAGAGCCACCTACCACTTAATGGGGCAGCAGAGTTGTCTTCATGTGACTAGATTTACATCATGATTTTAGATATTAGACCTCACTTCATGGTTTGAATCCTTCAGACTTCCCAGAGAGTCTGTGAGTTAGTCAGTATAACAATAGTATTTTTTTTTCCTATTGAAATCAGCCAGAGTCAATTGCTGTGGCTGATACTTCAGTATCTTCACCAGTTCCCTGAGACAACACAGCACCAAGGTCATGGCTAAGAAGGTGGGAGGCATTAGTCCAGTGTGAGGGACTGAGGCTCGAAATGAAAGAGCAGGGAAATCAGCAGATGTCAGGGTGGGGTGTGTGTTTGTGTGTGTGTGTGCATGTGTGTGTGCATGCACGCGCACACGTGTGCGCGCTGTATCTGGGTGCACAGCTCAAGTGCTGAAATTCTCCCTGCCTTAGGGAGAGGGTCCAGGTACTCAAAAGTCTGGGTCAGACTAGAAACACAGGATAGTCAGATCTTTCCAGACAACAGAAATTAGAAAGTGAAAAGGTTTCATAATGGATATGGTAATTTTTCCCCGAATTGGTATTTTAGCTGGAAATATTTAATTGGGGTAATACATCTGTTGAACCTCAAATGAGGCAGATAATAGGGTATGAAAGGTCACATTATTCATCATATACAATCACTATTCCCAAAAAAACATTGCTCAGAGCAAAACTCTTGTAGAAAGATATTACTGTATATCTCCTACCTTAGAAGGTAAAAACACAAATTATTCGCACTTTCGTTAAATGAACATTTCCTTGGAAAATATCCATTTTCACCTCTCCTTAAATTATCTAAATTTAAGGAAATTCCCATCATAAGCCAGAAATTACCTATTTTTTTTCCTTATTAGTACTTAGCATTTACTAGCAATTTCTCTCCAGATAATGCTTTTTCCAGCCATTTATCTCTAATTGATTGTTTCGGTTTACCATATTCTTGCATCTGGTTACTCTCCATCTCTTTTTATGAATTGCATTTTTCCTAAGCGATCCTCTGGAGGCACCACTATTTTGTCTCTGGTTAGAGGATTGTTCTGCTTACCCTTAATGGACTCTGGATCCATTATTTCTTTGTGTTTCGTGAAGCAGGAGGTGCAAATGGAGCTGAGTCATCTGGCTTTAGGAGCCACGAGAGGCAGTGTCTCAGACAGAGAGGTATTTTCTGCAGGAAAGGGTGGGCAGTTTGAATTGATGGCTTCTGTTCTCACTGGGGGTTGTATGGGAGTGTCTGACTGGAGCGATTAGGTCATGAGTTAGGTATGGAAAGCTCTGGACACATTAGATCCTCTGAGGTTAACTGGCCAACTTTGGCCCCTGGGCTTTTTTGACACTTGCCTTGTCAGTAGGGCAAGTTTAAGAGCAACAAAACTTCTACTGACTCTGAAGTTCCTACAGCTCAAACCAAGTCTGACTCGGTGTTGGCAATGAGGACGACTTGCCTTCAGTGGTGGCAATGCTAGAGGTTCTTTGAGCCGAGAAGACAAATGTGAATTTCACAATCAGGGAAAGTAATTTATTCAGTAAGGTTTATTTGACTTAAGGTCAGCACAGAAATGTTCCCTTTTCCTGCTTGTCCTCAACCTATCTTTCTGCTTTGCACACATGTATTTCTTTGTCAGATCATTCAAGCACCAAGGTGCTCTATGTAGTTCTCCTGATGAAAACTCCAGGCCATCTGGTCCCATGTTTCAGTCTGTGGGTCCCATTGGAGCCCCACATTTGATGTACTATGTGTCAACTCTCAACTCAGAGTAAAGCCATAAACCAACTGTTTATTCCTTAACACTAGCATTTGAGGTTGGCCATAATGAAATATTGTCAGATATATGAGCTCGAGGATTTTCCTTCCTACTTCTCATATTCCAGGTCTATTAAATAATTGATGTTCACAAGTGAATGCACAAAGGACCCATGGATATTTATGTGGTTGAACTGAAAGGCAGAGAACAGACCTTCCAAGCATATGCCAATGTAAAATTTGGAACCATCTGACATGAATGTAATACTGGAAAAGCAAATGATGTTTTGTTAAGAATGTGGACTTCAAATATACTGCTGTACTTCTAAATCACAAGCAGAGTACTGAAATGGCCTTGGATCTCTGCTGTCTCTGACTGCATTTCCTATGCCACTTGTTCTGGACCATATTACAAAGGCCGCCTTACCTCCATCTATCCTGAGTTAGGACCAGGAATCATGTGTCTCATAGTTGGAGCAGTGGTAGGGGTTTGAGGCAGCTATTGAAGAAGTTACCTTTTGGCCCTAATGTTAGTTGTGTGGGGGGAAAAACATCCAGACTAATAGGCATTTATTTGTTCAAATTATACTACCAGACACTGTCAGGAAAAGAGACACAAAGGTTGGATTATGAGTCATCCCTCCAGAGTGGGAAGATAAAAAGATGGGTAAGTAGATAGATGATAAACAGTCCATGTCTGAGCGGGAGAAGGCCATCACTCACTCCATGGGGCGTGTACCAGGACAGGGAGGTTTGCACAAGCTACTACAAGGACTGGACAGCGTTGTGCTCACCGTCTGGATTTGGGCTCAAATAAACTCATACAATCTTCAAAAAAATCCCATAAAGCGGGCCTCCCTCGTGGCATAGGGGTTAAAGTCTCAGCGCTATCAAGCTATCACCAGCCAATGTGGCATGAGTTCTGTCCCCGGCCAGGGAGAACTCTGGTGCAGCAGACCTCTCCTGTCTCGCCCGTTGTTCCCCTCAGCAGTGGATTTCAGTCAATCTGCCTTTTCCGCTCCCCACTCTGTCTCTGGCAAATCCTTTCACCTCCCGTACTTCTGGCCTATACCCTGGTTCTTGTATGCACAAACAAATAAAAATAGGTCTTAAATATTTTTTAATTAAAAAAATAATAAAATCCCATAAAGCACTTATCATGATCTTTTTTTTTTTTAACCAGTAAGGGTGAGAGGAGTAGCTAATGCACAGAGATGCTAAGCACTTTTCTCAAGGTCACAGAACCAGTGTGAGACACACTACATTTCACTTAGATAGACAGATGGACAGACATATACATAGAAAGGTAATAAGTAAAACTTGTTTTTATACCATGGGATTATATAATGCATGTTGTTATATGACCTGCTTTTCCACTTAACAATGAAAACAAACTTACACTCACTTAACAGTTCTGGAACCTTTATATGTTTATTAATTTGTTCTTCACTATGTGAGGTGTACAGCTTCACACCTTGAGATGCGTCTCTGCCTCCCTGTGCCCTTCACACTGTCAGGCTGACTCGTCCCCTGCCCTCTTCCCTCACTCCCTCCACCTTCTCCTGTGGTGGCATATATTTTCTCACAGTCTAAGAGCTATTTTTTTGTGTGTGTTTTATTAGTTCATTTCCACAGTCTTTTAAATAGTTGGGTTACCAGCTTATTAACATTTTGAACTGCTAGGATACAAACATGAAAATGTTTAAAGTTTCTTCAATTACATCTAATCTCCTATTAAGTCTCTTCAAGGCATCTAGGCCTTTCTCTAGGGAACTTGAATATCCACAAATGCACCATAGTCCAACCTGAGAGCCATTTCTATCCTTCCTCTTTCCACTGTGACCTTTCAGGCAGAGGCGCTCCTTTCTTTGCTGGTAAGGCCTGGGTACAGGAGGCAGAGGGTGGTAGTGATGACAAAAAGGGCAAATGTCATTTCCCTTGGTACTAGCACAAGTTAGTGGGTGAAATGCCCTGTGTGGCAGCTGCCAAATGTGCGCTTCCTGAGGGGACACATGTGAGTTCTTCTGGGTCTTCAGGATACCTGTGAGTGGCAGGTGGCTGTAACTGATAAACTTTTCAAGAAGCTAGAATTGTTAAAGATCTTTTGTTAAAAAAGGAAACCTGCACCATCTCCCCTGGGCTTTCAATGGAAAAGGAAAGTTCTCCTGGGAGGAACTGCAACTCCTTTCCCATGTGGATTTATGAAATGTGAATTTATAACACTTACCTAGTATCGAATCTCCAGAAAAGAATCTGTTAGCAACATAGGAGTCCAAAAGCCCTGGCCATCCAGTGGAAGCAAATTCAGAAAGCTGTCTGTAGGTCTGCTTTCACTGGGCAAAGATGAGCTTCCACTGAAAAATTACAAGCCACAAGAAGAAAGAAACCACCATGTAAGAAAAGATCATCTTTACCTGCAACACACATGAGAATGAGCCCCCAGAGAACAAATACTAGTGCAATACAAAGGAAACCAGGAGATAAGTCTTTAAATGATTAAAATGACAATGCTTAAAACCCAGTGAAAGAATAATCAAAATGTGAGTCATTTTCTAAATCATTTATGGAATTTCTGCACATAGTTAGCTTCTTATATTTAATTCTTTAACCTACATAGTAGATTTTTATTCAGATGATGTGAGGATTAAGTTTATTTTTCCAAATGGATTTCTACTCCCCCCCCAATCTTTTTTTGAATAGTTCCCCATTTTCTTTACTGATTTTTTAATGCCAAGGTGATCATAAGTCCCTAAATATTTCATCTATGTATGAATCTGTTTCAAGATGCTGCTCTCTTTTGTATATAGCTTTACAAACATACTGCTAATTATTGTAATTTCTAGTGTGTTTAGATGTTAGATTGGGAAGGTGATCTTTCATAATTCTTGTTCCATATATTTTTTCAAATTATTTTGTACCTCTTTAATACTAGGTCATGCATTCTTGTTGGGGATGATATCACCCAATCTCCAAGAGGTTAGAATTTAGTTTTTTAGGGATGAAAAATCTAACTCTTTTAAGTATAAACACCAAACGATATATACATAAAGTACTCAGCAGATATGTTCTATATATGTGGAATTAATAATTAATAGAGGTGATTAGAAAAAAATATTAAAAGTTATCCCATGGTGGTAATAGTAATAATAATGATGATGATGATGATAATAATAACCAAAAGACTGAAAGACATTGTTCTAGATGAACTTTGGAATTAGCTTGTCAATTCTTCCTACTGAATTTTGCAAAAGAAGGCCCTGGAGACCAGAGAGATGACGTGATTTGACCTAGGTCACATTGCAAATTAGGAGCAGATCTGGAAGGAACACCCACTCTTGACTTTCATTTCCAGATTCTTTCCACTGTGCAGCCTTCTCTGATTTATGCTGGCACCTTGAATACAAAATCTACTCTAGGTTTCTGAGCAGCTTCTGTGTCTTGGAAGGCTCTAGCACCAATTGCCTACAAACCTCCCTCCTTCATCTTGGGAGGCTACTTCTGAATCTGCTTGTCTATGTCCATCTTCTGAACCATCCCTTTCTGACCTTTTCTCAGAGCCTGGTCAGTCAATAAAGACATCAGTTGGGATCCTCCAGATAAGAGCAGAGATAAACAGCCTGCCAGGAGGCCAGTGGGCTCCAGATTCTTCTAAAACCTCCCAGCAATTCAGAGATATGGAAGATTTCTGGGATATATTGATCAGGAACAACTAAGAGATTTTAGGTGAGAGAAGGTGAACATGAAAAAGGAAAGAGAATACAGCCATGAATAAGAGAGGGGCAAGTTGTTGACAATTGCTGAAGCCAGTTATACTATACCTTCCCCTCTGGTTTTGCATACTAAAAATTTTTAATTTATCATCAGCTGGCATAGGTTCTTCCTTTACACCAGCTCACACCTCTTCTGTATTTCTGGTGATGAACAGTGGAACCAGGGGGCATTATCAGTCTTATTCTCTCCTTTGATCCACCGTCTCTCCAACTTCCTGCACTGCCTCTGACTCCTTCAGGGAGAGGAATAGCAGGGCAAGGAAATAAAGGTTAAAGGGGAAAGAACTTCTACTTAACAGGCACCATCTGTAATTCTTTCTTGGTTATTAACTCTATGAATCCTCCATGACAATGGAACACTCTCTAGCCTCTTAAAGCTGCCAGGTGGGCCCCAGTGCTCCACCCTTTGAGGATTCTCCCTCGTGTGTTCCCCTTCCACATTGTACTAGGGTTGCTACTTAATATAAGAGAAATGATGGCACATCATTTCTGAGACCAGGCTCAAAAAAACACTGCAGATTCTGTCTTGGCTTCCTGTTTTTTTTTTTTAATTTTTTTTATTTATGCATATACGAACTAGGGTGTAGGACAGAAGTATGGGGGGGTGAGAGGATTCAGCGGAGACAGAGTGGGGAGCAACAGGCAGACCTACTGATATACACTGCTGAGGGGAGCAGCGGGGAGACAGGAGAGGTCTGCTGTGCCCTGTGGGTCAGCTCCCTGGCCGGGGATAGAACTCGTGCTGCAGTGCCTGGTGATAGCTTCATAGTGCTGAGACTTTAACCCCTATGCCAACAGGGAGGCCTAGCTTGGCTTCTTTCTCTCAATCACCACTTCCTCCAAAGAGCCAGCTACTGGGTTATAAACCCAGCCATGGGTTTATATGGTATAAATGCCATGAAGAAGCTGGGATGTTGAGAAACTGAAAGTCTCCTAATAGTCATGTGAGTGAGATGAATACTGATTCTGCAGCCCAAACCTTCAGATGCCTGTAGCCTTGGCTCACAGATTGAGTGCCGCTCCACAGGAGACCCTGAGCCAGAATCACAGCTTAACTGATGTCTCTTCGTGACCTTTAGAAATTGTGTGAGATATAAAACTTGCTGTTTTATGTTACAATGTTTTGAGGATATTTGTTACACGGCAGTAGATGACTGATACATGTATTCATCTCTGACCTTAGAAAACATGCCTGGAGTTACTTTTCCCTGAAAACAGGACTCTTGGAAAGGTCTTTTCATGACAAGTCCCTGCAGGTTTTCCTGTGGAGCATGCACTTAATGAAAGGAAGCATGACTCTTGCCCTGTGCTCTGTGATGAGTAGCTGACTCTGACTGTAGATTTCTCTCCTCACCTTGATGCTGCGGTGTGCATGCTTCAGACTCTGGAACCCCAAGCTTCAATAATCTCCCCAGGGTTCTCTTGTGCTCCATTTTAGGATGGGTCTGTATATTAGTTTTCCACGACTGCTATACCAATTCATCACAAACTGGATGGTTTAAAACACTAGAAACTGATTCTCTTATAGTTCTGGAGGCAAAATTCTAAAATCAAGTGTCAAAAGACCCAGGTTCCCTCCAAAGACTCTTGGAAGAGGAGTCTCCCTTCCTTTCTAGCTTCAGGCACCTCCTGGCACTCCCTACCCATGGCTGCGCCATCCAGTCCTGTCACTGCCTTCACGTGGATACTGCCACATCCCTGTCTTTTTTCATGTTGAGATCTAGGGCAAGTTAGGATAAGCAGGCAGCTTCAAGGACAGAGCAGGCACGGAGCCCCGGAGAGTGAAAAGCTTCTGAGAAAAGGGCAACAAGAGGAATAAGGGAAGATCCAAAGATAAGGGTACATATACACAATGGAATACTATTCAGCATGGAAAGAAGATAAACACATGCAATTTGCAGCGACATGGATGGAATTAGAGGGGATCATACTCAGTGAAATAAG